>JBCEWC010022390.1:0-10049 GCA_038996855.1 Solanum aculeatissimum | reverse complement strand
ACTCAGAATTTGTTGCTTTATCAACACCTGCTCCAGAGCACTGTTATGCCTAATAGCATCAAGACGCGATTGCGTGTGACTTGAATCATGTACTTGATTCTGCAATAATTGTTCACGAACCAGCTGCCTAGCATGGGAATGTTGTTCTTTCATTAGCATTTGCTGTTGATGGAACTGTTGCTGTTGCTGCAGTTGTTGAAGCTGTAACTGTCTCTGCTGTTGCAGCTGAAGCACCATAAAGTGTTCCAGATCCTGCCCAGTCTGACTTGCCAACTGTGGTTGATGTATTGAATTATGATTGGTCCCACGTTCCATCATAGCTTCATTTAAGTGACTATTAAGAGAGGAGACCAAATTATGAGGATGCTGTTGCTGAAGTTGTTGGGAAAACAGCTTGTCTGCCAACTCAAACCGGTTCAGTTCATGGTCCTGGTGCAACAAGCGGCTGGCGTCCATAGCATCTTGATATATGTTGGGTTCAGATCCAGTATTTCTTCTGTAAGCATCAGTCCATGTCTCCATAGCAGAGGTTAAATCCGCCTTGGCACCAAATGGCCCAACCCTTGCAGCACCAGGATTTAGAACTAGGTCCTGGCCACTTCCTCTAAAAGGAACATCTGAGATAGGACCACTCTTTCCCGTAGTGCCTTCAAGCTCTGCCCATAATAAACCAAGTGGGTGCAGTGGCTCTTCATGATTTGGAACTCCACCTTCAGACGTTGTGCTTGGAGTTGCACGGTGAATATTTGAAGGATCAGTAAGACCTGTCGAAGTTTCTCCAATAGGATTGCCACCACTTCCAGGTCTTCCAGGAAACACAATTTCTGCATGTGAAGACGGAAACTTAAAGAACTAAATAGCAAAAAAACAGATATAGGTCACACACATTAAATATCAATGACCATGATCTTGATGGCCTATTTGCAAGAAAAGAGGCTACGTTCCCACCTCCAAAGTCACAGGGGGTTATGCATTGACATGAACAATAAAGGATCCATGATGAATGCTCACTCACCTTCATCTTGAGCAACAAAATCATTGAGGTCTTCACTTTGTGAATATGGAGGTTTGAATAGACGAGCTGGAAGATCAGGTACTGACTGAATACGATGTCGACTAAGGCCACCAAAATCAGATGGTGGCCAGCTTGAGCCATCAAGGGCAGCAGAACCAACCATCTCAGAAACAGAAGCTGAGCTATGTAAACCAGAATCCAACTTACCCTCTGGTACAGGAGATGATTCTGCCTGGGAAAGATTCATGTTACCAACATACTCAGGTTCAAATTTCAAATGCGGCATTATGTCACCAAGTTCAAAGAAAGGTGAATCTTCAGGGGCATCTTCCAAGCGAACTGGCAAGTCCATACCAAAAAAACCCTGATCAAACCATGAAATGATGTCAGCTCCAAGAAATGGTCCCTGGATTTCTCCCTGAGGATCACGATAGTACAAACTCAATTGCTCAGGTGGAATACCCCTTCCTAAAAGATTGGTCCAATAGATTTCAGAAGAGGACTTCACAAATACAGAATTTGAATCATTAGAAATCTTCGAACTGCCCTCAGAAGCAACATGTTGTTTATTATTCTCAAAGATAGGTGCGCTGGTTACTCCGGAATCTGGTAAGCTGTGCGCAGAAATATCAGATTGGGACCCACTAATGTATTTAAAGCAGTCTCTATGGCCAATTCTCTTCATGGTCAACAAACTTCCATCCACAGAAATAGCTTCAGAAGCTTTGTCTTGCTGTCCTTCATAATTATCTCCTCCTGAATCGCAAACAAGTTCCTTCGTCAGAAACCAACAGGAAAAATCTACCTTGATGAGAAGAGCTGATATTCTCTTAATATATAAGAGAGAGTTGAGGCTGACACAGACAGTTCTCCGTCGACATGCCTGCTTCAGCACGGGCATTTTTGGAAAAAGTAAAAACAAGTTTTTTTCTTCTACTTGAATTTCATTAGTTACAATTTTTCCAGTACTTATGCCCTTTAGTTTTAACTTCATATATCCTTTAGTTATAGCTTTATTTCTAAGGTCACTAATATTTGGATTAATTTTGTAACTATATCGAGTAAAAAATTCAATGATCGGTGAAGAAAAGTACTTTAATTTATGGACATCCCAATGGGCCTCTACACATTAGATTTGCGAGAAAAAAATGAGATGAGTTATTTCCATAAAAATATATAGACACACACATGTATATATATACTAGATAATTTAAGGCCCGTGGTACGGGCCCAATATAAGTTCACATATTTTTTTTTTAGTAAACAATTTTTATATATTACTTTATCATTTGTTTCAAATATTCATACGATATAAACATATGCGTCATTTACAATCAAACTTGGGAAAGTTGAATTCCAAAAAATTCTATGCATAGAGGAAATAGAGAAGTGTGCTAGATTATAAATTAGCACATTTCATGTTTGAGGAATATATATGAAATATTGATATCTTTGAAAAAAATCGTCAATTTCATATAATATTTTCACAAGTGGTATTTATTTTCCACAGTTATTATCTTCTATTTGTAATGTTTGCACCAGAAGTTTTGCATATGATAATATATACAAATCTTTGATCAACTCAAGTATAATTTATTTGTGGTTAGCTTTGTCGATAAATTGTGATTCATTTTATTGTTGTCTTCAATAAGTAGAAATAGTTTCATTTATTTTGATGTTAATATTGAAAGTAATTATTAAAAAGTTAATTTCTAATTCCTCAAAAGTAAAAGAATCATGAAAGCAACTTTATTTTTATATATAATACTACCAATTACCTTGATGTTAAATTCTAAATTAAATTAATTAAAAAAATTGATATTGAACTCTAAATATCATGCCATAAAAAGAAAACTTTGAACTTTACCCCCATAATATTTTTATTGTTCTATATTGTTGAGTTGTATAGTTTTTCGTAAATTGTATCTTTTTGATCCTTCACAGTTTAGTGAGTTATTAGCCCTTAGTTTTAGTGGTGTTGACTTTTACCATATATTCCTAGATTTACAATATATTTCTATATTTACCATTTATATTTTGTGAGCTTACATATCATATTATGTTGCCTCTACCCGTTTATCCGTCTTGATTTTGTACCTGATTGTTTGATTAGTAGTATATCTTATATTTCATTGTTCTGTATTGTTGGATTGTATAGTTTTCTCTAGATTGTATCTTCTTGATCCTAGTAGCTTAGTGAGTTATTAGTTCTTAGTTTAGTGGCGTTAGGATCTAATGGTGGATTAGGGTCATGTCGGAGGTAAGGGGTAGGGGTGGTAAGAGGGGCACGGGCCTATTTAAGTTAAGGGTAAGGTCATGGAATATAGGATCAGGGAAATCCATATAGCCAGTGAAGAGTCTTAAGAGGAGACAAATTAATATAGCGGGTGTTTAGGAGACCAGATGGGTAGGTACCAAAGCTCGCTCGGGACGTAGACGTGTTTAAGTTATGGTACTCGGGTGGTTCTAGGGATAGAAATGGAGTAGATATCCTAGTAGATGAAGATCTTAGGGAATATATGGTTGAGGTTAGGAGGACTAATGATAGAGTGATGTCTATTAAACTTGTGGTTGGTATGCATGTAGTGAATGGAATTAGTGCCTATGCATCAGTGCCTACGCACCTCAAGTGGGCCTGGATGAGGAAGTCAAAAAGCTCTTTTGAGAGATTTGGATGAGGTTGTGAGAGGCATACCAAAGACAGAAAAAATCTTCATTGGGGGAGACTTTAATGGGAATATTGGGGCAACTGCGAGCAGGTTTGATGATGTTCAAGGAGGCTTTGGTTTTGGGAAGAGAAATGGAGGCGGGACGTCTCTCTTGGATTTTGCCAAAGTCTTTGAGTTAGTTATTGCTAACTCATGTTTTTCAAAGAGAGAAAATCACTTGATTACCTTTCGCAGTACAGGAGCTAAGACTCAAATTGATTACTTACTTCTCCGGAAGGGCTATAGAAGCCTTTGTAAGAATTGCAAGGCTATTCCGAGTGAGAATATTTCCATTCAACATAGGCTTCTAGTGATGGATTATAGATTAAGAAAGAAAAGAAGAAGGTTATTTATGTCCAACCGAGGATTAGATGGGAGGTCTGACTCCTGCCCTTTCTCGAAAGATGGAAGAAAAGTTGAATAGTTTAGAGGCTTGGAGTAGTAGCGGAGATTCAAATAATATATGGGACATTACTGTTGGTTGCATTAGAAAAGTAGCTATCAAGGTACTAAGGGTTTCGAGAGGAGCCTTCGGTGGACGTCAGGGTGATTGGTGGTGGAATGACGAAGTTCAAGGCAAAGTGACAGCTAAGAAGATTGCATATATAAAGCGGTTGGAGTGTAGGGAGGAGGATGAAAAGCAAAGGCTTAAGGAAATCTATAAGACAACAAAGATAGAAGCGAAGATGGAGGTGACAAGTGCTAAGACAGCAGCGTTTGAGCGCCTGTATGTGGAGTTAAGTGGTAAAGGCGGGGACAAGAGATTGTATAGGCTCGCTAAAGAGAGAGAAAGGAAAGTTTGCGACTTGGACCAAGTGAAGTGCATCAAGGATGAGAAGGGTGAGGTGTTGGTGGATGAGACTTCCATTAAGCTAAGGTGGCAAGCTTACTTTCACAAAACTCTTAAACGAAAAAGGAGATAGAGATATTGAGTTAGGTGAGTTGGCACACTCCGATAAACATCGAGATTTTGGTTATTGCAGGCGGTTCAGAATTGAGAAGGTTAGACATGTTATTAGTAGGATGAAAAGAGTAAGGACAATCAGACCCGATGAGATTCCGGTAGATCTTTGGAAGAACATGGTCAAGGATGGTATAGAGTGGTTGACTAGACTGTTCAATGTTATTATGAAAACTACCAAGATGCCCGATGAATGGAGGAGTACAATGGTTCCACTGTACAAGAACAAGGGTAATATTCAAAACTATAACAACTATAAGGGTATCAAATTGTTAAGCCACACCATGAAGGTCTGAGAGAGAGTGGTGGAGATGAGGGTGAGAAAAGGAGTGTTTATTTCAGAGAATCAGTTCAGATACATGCCGAGGCGATCGACTATTGAAGCAATTCATCTTGTTAGGACATTAGTGGAGAAATGCAGGGAAAGAAAGAAGGACCTTCATATGGTGTTCATTGATCTCGAGAAGGCATATGACAAAGTGTCGAGGGATGTCCTATGGAGGTGTCTAGAGGTGAAAGGTATTCCAATGGTGTATATTAGAGTGAAAGGACATGTACGACGGAGACAAAACTCGGGTAAGAACGGTGGGAGGAGACTCAGAGTATTTTCCTATTGAGATGGGACTTCATCAAGGATTTGTGTTGAGCCCTTTTCTGTTTGCCTTGGTGATGGATGAGCTAATACGGTCTATTCAGGAGGAGGTTACATGGTGTATGCTATTTGCGGATGACATAGTACTGATTGATGAGACTCGGACTAAAGTTAATGATAGATTGGAGATTTGGAGACATACTTTGGAATCCAAAGGGTTCAAACTGAGTAGGACAGTGCAAATTCAGCGTGACGAGGGATGAAGCAAACATTGATGTGAAGCTTGCCACTCAACCTATTCCCAAGAGAAAATTTTAAATATCTTGAATCCATCATCTAGAGTAGTGGCGATATCGACGATGATGTCGCACGTCGTATTGGAGCAACATGGATGAAATAGAGGCTTGCCTCTGGAGTACTGTGTGATAAGATACCACCTAAACTTGGAGGTAAGTTTTACAGAATGGTGGTAAGACCGTCCTTGCTATATGGGACAGAGTATTGACCTATCAAAGACTCACATGTTTAGAAGATGTTGGTCACGAAGATGAGGATGTTGGGATGGATGTGTGGACATACCAGGAGTGATAAGATTAGGAATGAGACCATTCAGGAGAAAGTTAGAGGTGGCCCTTGTAGCTGAAAAGATGAGGGAAGCGAGACTGCAATGGTTTGGACATGTACAGAGAAGAAGTACCAATGCTCTTGTGAGGAGATGTGAGAGGTTGGATTTAGGGGGTACATAGAGGAGTAGAGATAAATCGAAGAAGTATTGGGGAAAATTGATCAGACAAGATATGGCGAAACTTGATCTCACCGAAGACATGACCTTAGATAGAAAGGAGTGGAGGTTGCGAATTAGAGTAGCAAGTTAATAGGTTAGTAGGGTTAGGTTGATGTTTGGCCTTGGGGTATAGTATGGTAGTAGGATTAGTCGTGTCTTTATATCCTATATTGTCTTTATCCGTCTTATATGTGTTAACTTTATCGTATTTACATACTATCATTTGTCTTTCGTTATTAGTCGTTCTTCCTTTTTTCTTTTCTTTTCCTTCTCTTTTTCTCCATATCTAGTTTATTCTGCTTATGGGTTTTTGAGACGAGGGCTTCCAGGAAACAACCTCTCTACCTCTGTGAGGTAGTGGTAAGGTCTGCGTACATTTCATCCTCCCAAGACCCCACTTGTGGGATTCCACTGGGTATGTTGTTGTTTACTTGTTTTTCATTTTCAGGTTGTTTTTCCTTTATTTATTTTTTAATTTTTTTCTTTCTTTATATTTTTCAACATAGTCCTTTTCTATTGACATTTTCTTTTGTTGTTCTTCTTTATTTTTTAACTCCTCATTTTTCTATTAAATTTTCTTTGTTAAATATTTTTATCATATTTGATATTAAGAAAATATCCTATATAAAAATGAAAAACTAACAACTTCTAATATTTCGATGAATACATTATCAAATTATAAATTACATGATAGTCAAACATTGTTTTCTCTTTCAATTAGGGGTAGGCGTTCGGTTCTTCGGTTTTCGATTTTGAAAAAGTGTGCACCATATACCGAACCAAAATATTTTAGTTCGATTTTTTCAAGTTCGGTTCGATTTTATTCGGTGTTTTTAAAATGATTTTTCAGCGCAAACTAATAAAAAATAAAATGAGGACAAAACCAAAGTATAAGATACTTAAAAACATAAAATCATGGTAAGTGATGATGTGCTTCCATGGAACACTTATTGTGCTTAAAAAACTATATTTATCTTGCCAAGAACTTGCACTTCCAACTATTGCTCGAGGAAAACAAGCACGAAGACATCCTCTACAAGACATAAATCGGCAAAAATGTGTTTGAATTTCTCTTGGAAAATAATATTCCAAATTAACTATATAAATTATAAATTTGTTGCTACTTTGACTTATTTAATGAATGATTTAATTGCTAACTGATTTATATGTATATAAATATAATTTTATTTTTTTGGTCTAATATATGTAAAAAAAAATTAAAGAAGATTTTAAAATAAAATTTTGGTTCTTCGGTGCACCGAAGTTTCGAGACCCCTACACCGAACACTAAACCGAAGAACCGAACTTTTGAAAAAATAAAACCGACACCGAACCAAAGAACCGAAGAACCGAATTAGTTCAGTTCGGTTATTCGGTTTTTTAGTATTTATGCCCACCCTTACTTTCAGTTACTAAATTGATATTTTCTTTAAATTAAATAAAAAAAATTGAAACATCATTTTTAAAACTATCTTAATAATCAAGATACAAATTTTAGCACCGGTCATATTATGTAACTTAATACCAAAAATATGTTTACGCAGTAATCCTTAAAAGCATTTTTAGGAGCGTAAAATCAACTATTCAAACCCATTTTATTTTAAATTAGTTCAAAATTTTCTTTCTAAAACATGTCCAAGCAAGTTAGCACTTATTATTGTTTGCCAAAAGTTAACTAATAGAAACTTTTTATTTTAACACAATTACAAAAATATCCTTATGGGCCCATAACAAAACTAAAGATATATATGAATCCTCCTATATTTTTATTTTGACCATTAATTATACAGTTATTATTTGCCCTTAAATAAAGTTAAAATTACTAAATCCTAATCCATTTTGTCCAAGACTCCAAATGTCTAATAGACCAATACAACTAATGATATAACATAGGCCCAAACCCATGTTCAAATACCCAATACCCATAGCCCATATCAGATAACAATTAACATCCTAATTCTAAATTTCTAATTCCCAATTGAAACTCAATTCTCAAATCGACAAATCCCTTATCCAGTGACCCAATCACAATTATCCCTAGACCCTATTCCCTCGACGAACAACACAACGGACGACGACTCTTGGGTACATAGAGGATGATCAACTTGTTGTTTTTCCTTTAAAGCACTGCAGTAGTGCAGTTTGTAGTTTCTGTTTTTTGGGTTAATTGACTGTATGTTGTTGCTAATCTGGACAACAACTTGGTTGAATTAGTGGAGTGGACAATTCTGATGCTAATCTGGTTCATATAACTGTACGTTGTTGCATTGCTAATCCAAATGCAATTTTCATTACAGTGCATGTGCGGCTGTGCAACTTTGCAAGAGTATTATGATTTATGCAAGAGTAAAATATCATATGCATGGGTGATCCTTTTTTTAGCAGTGAAAAATCATGGGTGGCTAGCAATGCAAGAGTATATAATGGAACATGTTGTGGGTGTGGGTGAGCAGTGAGCATTAACAAGAGTATTGTAATTTGTAAATGTTGCTGCTAATTTTCCTTGTTTGTCGAATTTGAGATTTGTAAATGTTGCGAATATTAGCAGTGAGCAGTGGGAACGTGAGAACTGGCCTGGCTAGTATTAGCCCTGCCTAAAAATTATTTTGTTTGCCGAATAGTAACCAATACTATCGTATCAGTCTACTAAAAATGAATTTGTTTAATTAATCTCATAAACCAAAAACCAAACCGAAATTGCAAAAACCAAACTAAACCGTATTTATTTTAGTTTGGTTTGGATTGACATTTTCATTAAACCGAAAATTGAAAAACCTAACCAAATTTTGTAAACCGAACCGACCGAATGCCCAACCCTGTGTGTGTGTTTGTGTGTATATATATATAATATATAATTTATTTTAAAGCAAAAGTCTAAAATCATTTAGTCAATACCAATTAAAATTTATCGATATTAATATTATTTAGCAGGTATTTTTATACTTAATGAGATGATTTCAACTCGTTTCATTAACTTAAAAAATAAATTTGTGAATAAATATTGGGCCCATCACGGCACGGATTTTTCATAATTAGTTAAAAACAAATAAATAGAGGTAATACTTTACTCACCATCCAACTTGACCTTGACACCGTTCTCATAAGCAAAGCTGTAGGTATTGGCTTCTTCAACACCTATTGAAGTTTTCAGTAACCTAGCAACTGTCTCTTCAGTGACATCAGCAGAGGGAGCACACATTTTTGTATTGTTGGGCTCCGTATCCCCTGTTTCTGTACGATAGAAAAATAAATTCAGAGAGAATCATGTATCCTACTCCAACAAAAAGACAATGGACAGGATGGGAGTAGCACTCAGTAATGCATCCGGATTTAGTGTTCGAGAACAATTACCTGTGGCATTATCCATTGATTGACCCTTACTAAAAGAATTGTAAGAAACACCACCACCAGTAATTTTTCCCTTCCATATATCATTGAGGACAGCCTATAAGATTGATCAAGCAACTTTATTGTATCAAATATTTTTTGAACAATGAGAAAACCTACAAATCTGAATAAATAAAGTAATAGATGTAGTTCACCTCCTCCTCAGCGTCAGGAACAACAAAAGCTAATGGTTCAATAGCAATTACTTGAGTGACTGGGGGTGCTTCTTCCATATTTTCAGGCATGCTACAAAGAGATGAGTCAGGCTTTAGCCTGCGGTATATGTCAAGAGTTTTTCCCCTTGGGTAACAAAATATGCCAGTCGAGATTCTTGGTTTTCCAGTAAGAGAATTGTCAAATGGTGAAGCACCAATTGCACCCCCAGAGGAAGGTCTTACAATAGTCCCAGTAGACCTCCCACGACCCAAGTTAAATCCCACATTTGACCCCTCAACTTTTCCTCTCTCTTGTCCAAAGCCTGGAGCAGCTCGATAGGAACTTGGAGCCGCCGAGTTGCCCTCCATCCTATAGCGTGGACGCCACTTGTCACGAGAATCTGACTCCCGTTCTGAGACAGCACGGTTAGCCACAAATGTTTGACC
>JBCEWC010022389.1:0-10049 GCA_038996855.1 Solanum aculeatissimum | reverse complement strand
GGAGAGGGAATTCAGCAACCAAGAAGTGACCATATCATTGCATCTGGTCCAAAGATGGAAGTTGGGAGAATCATCAGTTGGTTGAGCACAAGAACCATCTATGAAGCCTAGTTTGTGCTTAGCTGACAAAGCTATCAAGATTGACCTTCTCCATCCACCATAACCATGTCCATCAAAGGTAAAATTTACCAGATTCCTGGTGAGTCAGAAGGGTGAAGAAAATAGGGGTTGTTGCTATCTATAGAAACAACAGTGGCTGCTTTGGAAGAACTGTTGCTATCCACTGATTGAGTAGGAGTATCCATTGAATTGAAGGGAGCAGAAACAGAGAAGTAAATAGAAAAAATATGATTGCTGCTCTGATACCAAGTTGAAAAACTAAGAGATAAGAGATGAATTTGGAATTTTCTGATGATATTTCTATGCTGATGCATATTTGTATTTATACAAATTGTGTAAACAAAAGGACAAACTAATACCTACAGCTGTCACCTAATCATTTGAAACTATTCTGACAGTAAATAACAAACTGTACAGCTGTAAATATTCCTATTCAATGCTATGTAACTGAATATGAATTCACATTTATATTTCTAGTTGGTAATTGTGTTTCCTCCATATCTGTTAGAGGCCCAAGAGATGAATCTTGGGTGCACAAGTCTTCTTTACTAGATACTATAAATCCAACAAAATTTGTGATTTCATGGAGAAAATGTGGAGCATATAATCAAGAAAAAAATTAGAACATGGACTCAACGATTTGTTCATATTTTGCAATTAAAATACATAACAATAATTATTGCTAAGGACTCAACGATTTGTTCATATTTTGCAATTAAAATACATAACAATAATTATTGCTAATAGAAAAGCACTCTCTTTCAAACCAACAAGCTATTCTAATAATTATGCATTAAGCACTCATTAATTATATAGATTTCGTAGTACTTTTAATATACCTATATACATTTTATGTTGGGGTCAATACCCACAAAATTTTATGTGGGTCCACCCTTGGGTAGTATTGTAATTTTTTTTTAACTTCAAATACATGTAAAAATGCATATGTGAAAATGCAATTTACATGTGTTCTAAGTTCAGTCGTGGTCTTATGATATAGTAGGCTAGCAGGTTTAGTTGTGTCTTTATATTTTGTGTTGTAATTATTCGTCTTATATTTGTTACTTTTGTCGTATTTACATACTATCATTTGTTTTTCGTTATTAGTCGTTTTCCTTTTTTCTTTTCTTTTCTCTTTTTTTCGTATCTAGTATCTTCTGCTTATGGGACTTGATTTTTGAGACGAGGGTTTTCCGGAAACAACCTCTCTATTTCTATAAGGTAATGGTAAAGTCTGCGTATATTTACCCTCCCAAAACCCTACTTATGAAATTCCACTGGGTATGTTGTTGTTGTACATGTGTTCTAAGTTAATTGAGGCAATGGAATAGTCTAAAAAAGCTTTAATCACATTTGGAAATTAAATTTATAAATCCCATCCTACCAATGTAGTTTTGTGATATGCATGTGCATATTATAAGAACTGATATATTTATGTTACAAAATGTTGCACATATAACCAAGTTTAAGTAAATATATACATAGCTTTTACAAAAAGAAACAAGTGATTGGAACACTTGATATACAGACCATTCTAACACATCATAGATACATTGCACAGTTTGTCAAGGTTAACAATTCCATGTAGAAAGGCCTGAGCAAATTCATGGCAGTCAGCAGTAATAACCTTTCTTCCAAGTCAAACAATTTCAACGCCTCGCATTTCCACCCAACTGCAATAAAGAAAGTTGGACAGCAATTAATCAAAATGCATCACCTGATCTGGCATTTCATCATATTCTGTTGAAACTAATTTGGCAATCAAATGAACTGGTAGATCTATCAGACTAAGAAACTTGTCAGACAACAGAATCCTGTTGTGAAGGACAGTGTCTGTAAGCAGTTATCATGTAACCTTTTTTTTTAAGATTGAGCATGCTTTCGACAATGGATACCTTAAGTGGCTGCCCTGTAAGCCTATATTGTTATACAAGCATTGGTTGGGGGTGTAAATGATAGTAGAAGCAATATGGTAGGGAGGCCTTATCAAGCTAACATGCATATCCAGCAGTGACATGAGCTATGCCTAGAACTGTCATACAAGCTTTGGTTGAGGCATAAATGATAGCAGAGGCAATATGGTAATTGGTAGGGCGGCAAGATCAAAACTAACATGCATATCAAGCAATGCCATGAGCATTTGACAACAATGAAGTAGGTGAATTTGGAAATTACAAGCTGATGCCACCTCTTTTTGTGAAATGTGGTTACTGCACGACCATGTAGTATCAAGTATGGGAGAAGTTGCCTTTTTTGTCAAAAACCCAAAATAGGAAGCAAGGATATAAATACAAGATTAATAAGACAGAGTGGAAAGGCTTACAAAAATTACAGCAGTATTGGTATCACACATCAACACCCTCATCAAGCCCTTTAGAGCTAATTATCACATTTGAATCAATTTGTTTGTCGAACTTCATTTTACGCCTGGTTTCAAATTCTTGAAATCCTTCCATCTGAATGGAAAAAGGTTAGTTGGAGATCTCCATAAGTGACTTTTTCAGAATGCACTGAAGTGAGCACAATAGTGACTACTTACTTGTTGAAATTGGTCCATGGTGATGGGATTGCCATGTAGGGCTATGTTCTGCAAGCTCTTGCATTCTCTTAGCAAATTTGAAGGCACCTGAGAAAATGAGAACCAACAAATCAATAGCTAAAATATGGCTGTATAATAAGCAGATACGCTAGGAGATGGGTGAGCTTCAGGATGATAACACATTAAAAACAAGAAACTACTCAGAAGTGTAAGCAGATGACCTCAGATGTGGATTACTTTGCAAATATCTATGTTTGACCCAATGACTGCTTCATGTCTCAAGTTCAAGACACGAGGATGTTTCATTTAAGGCCTTTTTATGCATGTCTTATGATTGATGAAGAGCTGTATAATATATTTATATTCAAGTCTGTTAAATAGCCTTGTGTGTGAGTAAGTCTCTCTGTGTGTGTGTGTGTGTGTGTGTGAGAGAGAGAGAGAGAGAGGGGTCGAGAGAGAAGACACTCAGGCATCAGAAGAAAATTTCAGTCTAACAAGTAAGCATTGCTTTCAGTTACAAAATGAGAGACAGACAGTAAAACTTTGGATCTACTTATGCTTAGCATGTACATGACTGTGCGAGAGAGAGACACACAGAAAGACAGAGGAAAATTTGGAAATTACCTGTTTGAGATTATTATTGTTCAAACAGAGTGATTTTAGTTGAATGAGATTGCAAATTGAACCAGGAAGCTCTTCAATGGAGTTATCTGTGACAAAAACTTCAAACCATGAGCCTTAGGAGAAATCAGTAAAAGTACTACAGGAGGAATCAGTAAAAGTACTACCAGTGAATCAGAGAAAAAGAAAAGGAGAAAAGCAGAAAAATGATACTGTATATCAACTCAAAATGTATTCCACAAAGACAAGTCGGCCCAAATGTAAAACAAGAAAACAGTTGCTAATGTTCAATTTGCTATGCATACAAGGCTACGACACCCAGGAGATCAAAGTTGAAGGAGAGACAGAAAGAATCAGAAGAATGATGAATTAAATATGAAGGTACCATTTGCCTGCAGTTCTTCCAAAGAGGAGCAACTTCCAATTGATTCAGGAAGAAACTTTAGCTTGTTGTTTGAAACATTCAACAAAACCAACTGCATTGCCAGAAGATATTATCAATTTGACGGCTCAAAACTTGGCAGTGAAAAGGAACTGCTAAGATGTCAGTCTAAGCAGTACCACCTTCAACAACATCATCTAGAATACTAGAACTCATAAGTAACTGATAATCTTTTTATAACAATATGTGCAAGTGTAAAACAGTTCCAAAGTCAACAGAACCATTGAACTTGATTCAGCGGCCCCAAGTCACAATCACAAGAATTTGAATAATAACTTATAACTGCAAGTCTACACAGTACATTATCTGTTTAACAGTGACAAACAAAAAAGATGACAGGAAAGAAATTAAAACATTAAGCAAGAGATGTGACACCTAAATAAATGTCACAGTAAGGTGGCTTAATAGCACAACTTGATAAATCAGTTGGGTTTCTTTCCTATTACTGAACAATTCTCCATTCAAAGGCATTGGCAAGATCAAAACTTAAATAATTCTTTTGTCAGCTAAACACTCTACAGTAAAAATATTTTAAAGAACAATAAAACTGTGTAGGAGTAAAATCTTTATCAGCTCATTAACTAGAACTGAGAGAGCAGGTAACACAGGGAGTGTAATAAATCACTCACACTCCGTAAGCTCCCGATTGTGCCAGGCAAGCTAGTCAACAAGTTTGCTGAGATAGACAGACGCTCAAGTTTCACCAACTGCCCCACTGAATACAGGAAGTTTCTGTAGTTAGAACAGAGAGTATGGCCCATATAAGAGAAAAGGAATCCAATTGACGAATTACCAAACATATCTAGACTTACATTCATCAGGCAAGTTTGTGATTCGATTCCCATCAAATGTTGCCACTTTCAAAGACTGAAGCAATCCCAGATTCATGGGAAGGCGCTCAATTACATTATCAGCTAAAATCTGAATACAGATAATTGGAGATACAAGTTCTTTTTCCTCTTAGTATAAGATTATAAACTTAAGAAATATGTTCATGATTAATACAGGAAAAATCGAATAATATCATTAACGAGTAATAATCAAGAAAAATTCTCAGATAAAAGTCATTACAAAAACTACAAAAAATTAGTCAAAAAGAGAAGTAACAGGACAAGTAGAAGAGTTATTGTTATGGTCCATTGCAAAGTCTCACATTGGTACTACGAAATGCTGATGTGGGGTATTTATAGCCTTGGGCTCTCCCACCTTAATAGTTGGCTTTTGGGGTGTGGTTCTCCCTAGATTAACAATTATTCTATGCTTCATCTGCTCAAGATTACACCTTAATCAATGCTAACAAACTTTCAATGGAACAACAACAAAGCACAACCATCAGCTAGCAATAAACTTAGAATGGAAAACCACAGCTTTGCCTAAATATCATATAATAAATTCAGGCTGTTGAGCAGAAAAGAGTGAAGCTATGTAACCAAAAATGGCATGCAACATCTTCTATTTCTTGACGTAAAAAAATTATATCGTTTAACCTGCGAATATCGAGATTGAATAGTTCCCCAGTTATATTGAGAAACCAAAGACATTTCATCTGGCAAACATACTGCATACCTCAATATGTTCCACCTTGAGATCAGATTTTGATAATTGCTCAACATACTTTACTAGCTCACTGGTAAACAATGTCAAGATGTACTTTCTTATAATCAAAATTTACACGGAGAGATTTAGGTGTGACTAATCAAGTAATCAGCAAGAGTTCTCTTCCCCATCAAAAAACATGTTTTCTGTGACTTGCTACATTTAATGTTTAACCTATCCTCCTTGGGTCCCAATCAAGAATAAAAACAGAGTCGTATAGTATAAATGTTGCTTATTCCTGTTCCTACAATTAAATTTTCAGGTATATTGTTCTTTTCTTCTCTGTGCCCTTTAAACAAGAGCTCATATTAAGTTGTTTTCGTTTTAGGAAGGATCATTTTCCAATACATTTGCTCAACACGAGTATAAATGGTATCCCACTTATTGAAGTCTTTATGACAGAATGAAGCATTTCTTTTTCTTATATCTCTATTGACATTGACTTCTGTAGAAACATTTTTTGCCCTAGTGAATTTTCTCCTATAAAGATCGGGAAAAAAGGAAAAGTGAAAGGAGAACAATAACAAATAACACTCCAATTGTTTGCCCCATTTCTGCTCCATAAACCATTTTCATTAGCTTTATATGCATTTTGGCCGTGAGTATATGAGTTTGATACCTTCTCAACAGCTAGCATTTATATGATGTGACGCCAATCACAGTATAATTTTCTTTGCAAATAGAATACTTTTTTTTCAAATTAATAAGGCCTCTTATCCATTAACAGACATCAGAGAGAAAAAAAAAAAAAGAGGAAGAGCAGGATGTCATACTTACAAGACGTTGTAAGTTAGTTAGTTTGTTGATCTCCATAGGAATTTCAACTGTCACAATAGAAGAGTGAGAATTAGCTTACAGGAAAGCAATCTTTTTTAAGAAAATAAGATAAGTACACAAAAACAATCATCTAGAATAATTTGTCTTTATACTCTGAAGTGATGAGAAGACAAATTAGGAGCTCAAGAAGCTGAAGAACAATACCCATTTTATTGTGTGTTAAGTCGAGGGTGCGTACAGATCTTTCCAGGTCAAAAACTTCATCAGGAAATGTCTGTTAAAAAAAATGGCTAGTCAGGAAATCACAAATATGTGCCCTTTTCAAATGGACTAAATATATTGCCTTATTTCACTGTTTTAGCATTTCAGCACAGTAAGTATCATCCATCAAAACTAACAAACAAACAAAAGTAACTCCTCGGACAATGATTTGTTGCGAATGGGGATGGAGGCAGTAGTTAATTACTATCCTGCCTCTACTTCCCACAAAATGCATTTTTCCCTTTAACCACCTCGTGAATCAGACAAGAAACAACAAAAAGATTTACATAGGAAAATCTCCTCTATAAAGATGCTTGATTATATTTCGCTGTCCCAGTTAACCTAAAGCATCTCTTGATGTGTAAACTACAAGCTCCTCCCTACAGCATCCAAGCTCTGTGCCAAACTCTACCATATCTAGCAATATTCATCTATGTTATCGTACTTGGCTAGACAAGAGAGTTAAGATGTTAAAAGACATAAGTATTAGTGCAACAACAACCCAGTGAAATCCCACGGTCTATCCAGACCTTACTACTACCTCATGGGACGTAAGTATTAGTGTCAGTGGAAAAAGAATGTATGACTAACAACAACAACATACCAGTTTAATCCCACAAGTGGGCTTGTACCTTTGTAGGGTAGAGAGGTTCTCTCCGATAGACCCTCAGTTCCAAAGAATGTATGACTAACATTTACTTAAGAAATAGTCTGACAGAAAACTCATCACTTCTGAGTTCAAAATTTTGAATAGTTCAAAGAATTTGATCTGAAAACATTAACAGAATAGTGCTGAACATTTTCAAAACGACCAGAAATGTAAAGATTACATACAAACGCTAATCAAATAAACATTAGAATACAACGAAAATCAGAAATAATAAAACGAAAGGTGACACATAACTGATCATTGAAAATAACGTGAAATAAACCATTGTGAGATTGCAATTAGAAAAAAGAAAACGCAATAAAAAAAAAGTTAGATGTCTAATTAAATTTCTTAAGATATTAGGAAAAAAATAAAAAGGAAATGCCTTCAATTTAGAGTCGCGTAAAGCAACGATTCCAGTGGAACGCCATCGCGAAATTGTGCCAGCATCAGCGGATTTGCTACTACGGCACCCCATAATCGATGAGATTAAAAATGATGATTTTTTCTCTCCAACTTCTCAGAATTATCGAATAAAAATGGAAAAGGTCTCCAACTTTTTACGAGAATAAAGGCGTCGGGGACCTTTTCGTATAATGGAATATCCCCGAAGGGACCCAAAAGGCGTTGAAGTCGATGACCGGAAACAGAAATGCCGACGACTTTTGAACGGAAAAGCGCGTTTGCTTTTCTATTTCGTTTTTTTTTTTTTGTTGTTGTCACACACTAGGTGATATAAATATTCCTCAATTTATTGGTACAATAATCCAGATTGACCAATAATTTAAAAATAACCTCTTTTTGGGCTAGAAAGATTAAATAACTATTTAGTATCTTTGATATAATTTTAATTTATAACTTATTTATTTTTAAATAATTTAAATTTCGTATCAAGTCAAATGGAGGAAGTACATTTTTATATATCTTTTTTAAAAAGGTGTTTGAATTGACTAATATTTTATATTTTTAACTTTTAAGTATTTTTTAAAATTTGAAAGTGTTTGGATAACACTAGTATTCAATTTCCTAAAGCTAAAAAAGTATCAAATAAACTCAAAAGCCAAAAATTAGGAATTTACAACTTATGACTTTTAACTTTCAATTTATAAGTCACTTAAAAAAATTCAATCCAAACATCTCCTAAGTTGGGAACCTTTGACTTTTAAATTTTTATTTTTTTTTACTTTTTCAACTTTAAAAAAATACATTTTTTTATTTCATCAAAACACTTTCAAAACTTAAAAAGTATTTTAAACTCGAAAGTCAAAAAAATAAACCAATTCAAATACTCACTAAATACATACTAAGGAAAAATAAGTTGCTATTGTTATAACATTATTCATGAATTTATACATTTTTATGTTTTTTCTTTTAAGTAATTATTATTATTAATTAATAATGAGAAAAATGAGGAAATGTTATTGTTATACTATGGAAATAAGCAATCTTCTATTATACTCATTTTTACTTGTTGGTTGTACTATAAATAAATTTTCATATTGTTTATGTTAGCGTATTATTTTAAAAATCATATCTTATTCTTGTCATTAATTATATTTCAAAAAAAAACTCAAGTTGAATGAGATTATAATTAATTAATATAAATATCATGATATAATATGCACTTCATTTATATATTTTTTTTAAATGTGCAAAACTAAGGTAGTGTTTGACCCCAAACTTTTAAATATTTTTGACAAATTATTTCAAAAAATATGATTTATATGAGATTTATACATCTAAGTTCTAAAAAAATATTTAAATACCTATAAGTTTGTATTAATCATTCTATAATGAACATGTCCCTTTAAGAAATAACCTCACAGGATAATTGATAACAATCAACAACAATAAAATAATCATATGGACAAGAACAATACCTCAATCGCATACTCAAGTTTGTCACTGATTCAATTGAGATTATAATCCAATTAAAGTAAATTATTTTTTTCCTCAATCTTGTTACTCAAATTATAACTCATATTTTTTCAGAAGAGGTAAACAAATATTAATTAGAATAAATACATGATGGGTATCTCTTATAAAATATAAAAGTCTAGATAATTTTAAAATATTTTAAAGTTCTCAAATACTAGAACTTTGCCCAAATATTAATTTTTTTCTAGTATTTGAAAACTTAAAATCTTGCCAAACATTATCGCTAAACACCACTTCTCAAATTTTTTTCAAGTTTTTCTCAGTAATATTTATGATCAAACGGTGCCTTATTGTGGACGAGTAAAATAAATGAAGAAAATAACAATAAGAATATTTATAATACAAATTAACAGTTAAAAGTATCTTTGAAATAATTATATGTTGCACAAAGACTAACTAATACATCTAAGTAAAGAGATCAGATGAGTTGAGGTAGTCCTGCTTCTACCATATAAAAGTACGAACATACTCTTTTACCACTTTTATCGTAAGCCTCAACCTACATACTTTCATCATATCTAAAATCGTGTTTCAATTAAATGGAAGGTATGTCATATCTTGTCTAATTATCACCTCTCAATTTTTCTTTAGTCTATTTCTATCTCTCTAAAAATATGATTATCAAACCTCTCACACTTCTTTTTAGCGTATTTCACATACTTCCTCTCCGTATATCAAATCAAATCAACTCATTTTCCTTAACTTATTTGCCGCAAAAGCAACTCTTAAACACTATTTTTGAGATATATTTGATAAAATGTTGAGTAAATAACAAAATTAGTTCCTTGTATGTAGGGTAGATTCAAAATTATCCCCA
The DNA here is from genome assembly GCA_038996855.1 of Solanum aculeatissimum. Taxonomy (NCBI): domain Eukaryota; kingdom Viridiplantae; phylum Streptophyta; class Magnoliopsida; order Solanales; family Solanaceae; genus Solanum; species Solanum aculeatissimum. Next base: position 289 of record JBCEWC010022389.1, on the reverse strand, counting down.
AAACGTATTTATTACTGATTCAGAGTTTTAAAGATTGTCAAATAATTAATAGATGCAAATTACTAGATTTAATGAAAAAAATTAGGCTAAATTTTATAAATCCCATAATTTGAGACAATAATCTCGGTTTATCTCGACCCTTTTCAAAATTACAAAAATCCCTTAAAATGTCGCTTCTCGGGATTCACTTCTAAAGCATGATTCATACACGTTGATTCATACAAATCAGTTGAAATAAAAGCGGAAACTGATTTAGATTCCTAAATTTAAGCTGAATAAATTCCAATCA
>JBCEWC010022388.1:0-10049 GCA_038996855.1 Solanum aculeatissimum | reverse complement strand
TTTAATTAATTAGCACAAATATTAATTCAATACACACCATATATGCTATTAATCTTCACTATATTATGAGAAGGAGACATTATTAGAATAATATTTGGTGTCTTTGATGAACATATCATCATTGCACAAAGATTAGGGTAAAATTATGTTAGTATTATATATATATATATATATATCAAAAAGTTACATATATGATTACACATACACTTCTATAACTCAATAACAATTAGTATTAGTTGAGTTTAATTAAAAATTATTATATTTTAAAATAGTCGCGCAACGCGCTGGTACGTATTCTAGTAAATAAATAAGTTTGGATTTCCTCCTTTAAATTGTCTCATTTATTTGAAACTTTTTACTCAAATTACCCTTACAGTTTCAACCAAATTTTTATTAGTTAGTCAAATTTTTCTAATCGTCGGATAACCGCGTGTTAGCGGTTGTTTCAAGTGCATAAAACCTTCTTGAAATGGAAATTTGAACTCGGACTCATTCTTTGTGATTTTTAAAAGGGATTTTTCTGTTTAAATCTTTTTAAAATTATTTTAACGGTTTTCTTGATTTTTCCCTTTAAAAAAATTAAGTGGTGACTCTATTATTTTCCTAAAATTGATTTTTTCTAAAGTCTAAGTCAATTTTGTGAAAACTAGCATTTTCCCACGTTAAACAGAAATGACGACTCTGCTGGAAATTTAGTTAGATTCTAACCACTTGATTATGATTTTATTTGACTAACTATTTTGGTTTTGTAATAATTAGTAATTTATTTTCCTTATCTGCGCAATTATGTGTTTAAAATTCAGTACTTATTTTTGTTATATTTATCATGACATATTTATTCAAACGACAACATAGTATGCATTAGGTTAAGGGTGGTTACGGGGTTATCTCCAGCTATCCCTTCAAAAAACACTTTAATTTCTTCGAAAATAGTAAATGGGTAGTTGGTTTGCAATCATCCAATGTCATTTACTATTTTACCTCGATGTCTGTCCAACTCGGGTTCTAGGTCAAATTCGAAATCAACTCTTAGTCAAACTAAGATAGAGCGAAATCCAAATCCTCAATTTTAGGCATTAGCCTAGGACGGCTTAATACACTGAGGTATTAAGTTCATTAGAAAACTATCAATACTTGTCAAAAGGTCCCCGACCTAATGATACCTCATTTTACCTGGCATTTGAAAGATGTGTGTGTATTAAACCTGTTGTTGTCTCATGGGGAGGGGGTCCTAACTGAGCATTCTTTTATAAGTATGGATCGGTTTCTCAAGTTCGATATGGTCGTGGAAGCCCTCCAACGGCTTCAAATGTGGTGGAACAACCTCAATGTCAAACACAAAAGAGAGTTGAACAAACACATAGGTCTATTACCTTCGCTCATTGAAATGTCCGCCTATCCAGAACTGATAGAGGTCTTAACCGGGTATTTGGATAATGAAAGAATGGTATTTCGATTCAGAACCATGAAAATTACCCCGACTGTGGAAGTGATTTGGGATGCTATCAACACTGTAGGCACGGAAGGTAAAAGGAGAGTTAAGAAAGAAGAAGGAATCTTAATTCCTAACAAGACAACTCCGAAGGATATCATGGAATACTTCTGTCTCAGGCAAGCGGATTGGATTCACGGGTCGAGTGTTGCCTTCAGGGATCTCCATGATTGGTTAGAGTACACAAATTTTTATATAACCTTCAATCAGGAATTCAAATCCTATCGGAAATGGGATCAGATACGACCCTTGACGTTCGCCATCGCATTGTTTGGCGTCATGGTGTTCCTTCAAGTCCCATGCCTCAGCATCAACACCAGAATCATCATGGTTGCTCACGCTACCTTTCACGGATGCGAACATCAGGGAGTAAGGAAATACTACCCACTCGTGCCTACCATCATAACTGATTTATATCGTGCCCTCGGAAGATGTAGGAATGGGCATCGTTACTTTCAAGGATGCAACTTGTTTCTCCAATGGTGGATTATAAGTCATGTGATTAAAGTCGGAGGGTCCCAGGAACTCTTCAATTGGTCAATTGATAATTGCCCTTAAAAATAGTTGAGTTTAAAATTTCCTCCCTTAAACATAGTTGAGTTTAAAATTTCCAAGTCTTACGAAACTTAGACAAATTCTTTCTTTTTTAAAAAAAGAGGGTATTTTCAATATTCTGATTACTTGTTATTTTTCTAATAAATAAATAATAATAATAATTGCAATATTTTTAATAGATAATGATATTCTCTTTGGGATTTCAAATCTTTGTTTTAAATTTCGACAAATATTCTTTTACAAATTATTTTCGTTTTTTGGAATACTTAGGTTATTTATTAATTCTCTCTCAAGAATAAAAAAAGTAAAATAAAATAAAATAAAGAGAAAGAAAATATGTTTTACTTCTTTACTCAAAATGTTCAAGTCTTTTTAAGAATAAATAAATAAATAAGTTTGGATTTCCTCCTTTAAATTGTCTCATTTATTTGAAACTTTTTACTCAAATTACCCTTACGTTTTCAATCAAATTTTGATTAGTTAGTCAAATTTTTCTAATCGTCGGATAACCGCGCGTCAGCGGCCGTTTCAAGTGCATAAAACCTTCTTGAAATGGAAATTTGAACTCAGACTCATTTTTTGAGATTTTTAAAAAGGATTTTTCTGTTTAAATCTTTTAAAAATCATTTTAACGGTTTTCTAGATTTTCCCCTTTAAAAAATTAAGTGGTGACTCTATTATTTTTCTAAAATTGATTTTTTTCTAAAGTCTAAGTTAATTTTGTGAAAATCGGCATTTTCCCACGTTAAACAATATGTCGATGTTTACGATGTCTAGCATGTTTTGATTGTCATTTTTATTCAAATTATATTTTAAAAATTTATTAAATGTATAGTATGAATTACTTAAACATAATTATTAATAAAATTACTTAATTAGAGATCATATCAATAATAAATATAAGTAATAATTTAAAAACTATCAAATTGACATAATATAGGTGCACAAGACAACATTATTAATACATGACCTTGTTGGATTGATGTTAATTAGGATAGACACATATTATCAAAATATTTATGTTTCTTATCATACCGCATCTACCATGTCTAAAGTAAGAGTAATATTTGATAATCATGTACCATTATAATTAATAATTAGTTATCTAAGATACATATTATTTTTTTTAAAAACTATTAATAAATAAATATACATTTGTACCATATATTAAAAAATTAATTGACACATATTATAAAAAATATATATAATTTTGATTAATTATAAAAATTTAAAGTATATATTTTCTAAGAATGATCATGAAATACATGTTTGACAAAAATATTAATATAATATCATAGGTCTTTTAAAAAAAATTACAATGGGCATATTGTTATTGTAATGCTATGATTGTGGAAATATTTGACAAAAGAATTCTATCAATTCTAATTGAAAAATGAATGACATGCAATGCGAGATAACAAGATAATAAATTAAATAAAAAATAACATAGTTTCTTTTATACAAAAAAAAAAGGCATAATACTCTTAAGTCAATTTCCAACATAACATAAAATATGTTATCACATAACTTAGTTAAATAAAGGTTAAAAAACAAAAAAACATAAGTTTATAACCTTCTTTAACAATGAGTTTCTTTTTCAATTTTAACAACTAAAAACATTGAAATTATGCTTAATCAAGAAAATAAAAATAAAATAAAAGACGATCAATTAAATAAAATTTTATGAAGTAAAAACTAGGAAATGAGAAGCTAAATAATATAAAAATAATAATAATAAATTTACATTTTGAAATAATTGAATGAACTAAAATGAATACATGAAAATTAAAATGATCAATGTCCGTCCTATAAATAAATAAATAAAACAAATGAAATATTCATAGATATTTTTTAATTTCGTTATAAAAATAATTGAAAAGGTTGAATTTTAGTTTCACTTTCTAGTAATTTTCTCTTAGATTAATTTAAAATAAAAGTAAGCAAGAGAAGTGTCATAAGTTGATATGTGAATTTTTCAAATTATCTAAAATTACGTGTATTTAATTATATAACTTAATATTATTTAAATATAATAATTAAAAAGATTACTTTATTAAATATTTTTTTTCTAACAAATATAAATAATGATTCATAATTTATCAAATTGATGTAATATAGGGATAGGACTTGTACAAGCAATACTATTAATATCTGACTCTCTTTGGTCTGACATATATAACTATATGCATGATTTCTATATTTGTTGACATTTACCATGTCTAAAGTATTTTGGGTTGTCATTATTGCAATATTTTTATAAATTATGTTTAAAAATTATTTAATCGTATAATTTATCAAAAATAATATAAACATATTATAAACTCCATTCGGCAATAACTTGATTTATAGAAATATGGTATATGAACTTTATGGTTCCTTTTCAATTTATGACTATGAATTCACCAAATAATTAATCATTAGTTATTTTCAATATCTTAGAAATAGCATGAATAAAGAAGATATTAAGTTTTAAAGTAAAGAAAAAAAATGTCCAAAATAAAACTAGTTTATAATGTGAACAAATTATTTTGTCATTGTGGTCAAAATTTGTGACCAAGTAGCATTTTCCTAAATTTTTTTGGCTTTAAGAGATTAAAGTGGGTTGAAATTATTTTTACCTAAATCATATTTGACCAAATTTATATTTACCCATATTTTATATGAACTGTGAAACAATACATTTTGGCTCAATTCATACTCAATCCATACAAATTCTAGTCCGATCCATTTGCAACCTCTACTAGCAACAATATCAAAGATCAACCCTCTCGACCGAACGTCGATCGAAGTCAACTCTAAACTTCTTAAACCAAAGTTCTCAACAAATCACCTGAATCACCCCTGAAATTGAGATCTAAACCAATTGTCCTATTAATTCAAATATCACTTTTTGAATTTAATGAAACTCTCAGAATTTTATTTCAAAGTCGTTCATTTAAAATATTGACTAAAATCAAACTTCTCAACTTCTATTCATCTAAAATATTAATTAAAATCAAACTTTTTAACTTCAAAACTCACTTATACCCATCTAAACACATGGAAATCATTTCATTCATCCCCTTAAATCATAAATACCATGCAAAATCTATGAAAAAGAAAAAGTAAAAAAAGTATATGAAGAAACCACAAAAAGACTATGAAGATCGTTATTATAAGTATTCCAAAAATTACTCCAAAAGGAGTATACTATATTTAATATTAATAAAAAAACAAACAAAATTGTACTTTGCAAACACACATTAACTATGAATTCACAAAACAACAATAATTGAGATTTCTTAGCTAGAAATTTGAAAATCAACTCGAAAAGATATTAATTTGTTGAGATTCAAGATTGAAGAAGCAAGAAGTTATGTTTAGTTCTAGATATTAATGCATTGTTGTTGAGTTACTGATAGGAGAATATCACAGCTTTGAGAAGTGGTTAGAAAGTTATTAAATAAGTCACTTGACTATCAAGTGAGTCAGTTAGAGGGAATAGGTCGGTGCGTACTCTATATAGAGTTGAGTATAGGCTCAACAATCACAATGAAAAAGTGATACCCATTCTATGGCGTAAGAAATGTAGCTACTAAAAATCCTCTGTAACAGATCATTCGATTTCTTCTCTTCTTTGCTTGCATGAGTGAAGTTCATATAGATCCTTGAAATTTAACATGGTATCAAAGATTTTAGTTGCGATCGAGACTCAGTAGAAATCGCCTAGCTTAGAGAATCCACAGTTCGAGTTCTCCTGCTTCGATAATTATGAAAACACAAAATTCACCAAATACAGAGGATCGTCAAGTGGATCCTCAAACAGACCACAACCATCCATTGCATTTACAAGCCTCAGATACGCCTAGAGTTGTTTTAATACCTATGAAGCTCACAGGTCCTGAGAATTACGGTGTGTGGAGCAGGTCGATGCGTCTCGCGTTACTAGTCAAAAACATACTTGAATTTATGGACGGCACTTGCGCGAGAAGCTCATATAAAGGAACAATGTTAGCTAAATGGGAGAGGTGTGATGTAGTGGTACTATCATGGATTAGTGCATCTATTGTGCCGGAATTGATGACAAGCACAGTCTATGCTTCTAGTTCAAAGAAGATCTATGCAGATTTCAAGGAGAGATTTGATAAACTGAATCTAACTAAGATTTTCTACCTATGAAAAGAGATTAGTATGTTGACGCAAGGAATAGACACAGTCACAACTTATTACTAAAAAATGAGAGACCTATGGGATGAAATTGATATAATGGTACCAACTCCTTCTTGTGATTGTGAGGCATCCATGCCTTATATTGAGCATATCAAGTAGCAAAGGCTTTTGCAATTTCTGGTTGGCTTGAATGAGAGCTTTGCTCAAGTAAGGAGCTCTATCTTACTGAATCCAAATGTTCCAAGTGTAAATCAAGCCTACGCTATGGCTATACAGGAGGAAAGCCAGAGGAAATTGGGAGTCGTAGATGCAGGAAATGAACATTTGATAATGTTGTCCGGAAGAAATTCTAACAATCACGTCAATCAACACCACAATCAGGGACATGGAAGATATCCACATAATCAGTCACAATACCATCATTCACAGGGACAATCGTCTCAAGGAAGGAGAAATGGGATCATATGTGAATATTGTGGTTACAAAGGACACACTAAGGAAACCTGCTACAGGATAGTCAGTTTTCTGTCAGATTTCAAAAGTAAGAAGAAAACACAAAATGAAATTTCCAAACCTCAAGCCAACAATATAACAGTTGAAGCAAAAAATAGCACAGGAAGACAATTGAATTTTCCAGGAGGTTTTTTCACCAAAGATCAATATGATCAAGTGTTAAGCATGATAAGTCCTATGCTAACAGGTAATGGCAAAGCCAATGCAATAGCAGGTATGAATGCTCTAAGAAGTGATAGTACTGATGTAGAATGGATCGTAGATTTCGGTGCTTCACATCATATAACATATTGTGAGGATATCTTAATCAATTCCAAGTTAGTAGATGATTCAAAGAACAATAAGGTCCAAGTACCTGCAGGAAGTAGAATTCAAATTGAACACACTGGAGATACAGTAATTTTAGGGAACTATTGCTTGAGGAATGTGTTGCATGTGCCAGATTTTAAATTCAATTTGTTATCAGTATCCAAACTTACCAAGGACCTAAGTTGTATGGTGTCTTTTTATCCTAACTTATGTGTATAACAGGCTCTCTTCAGTGGGAAGGTGATTGGGATTGGTAGAGAATCTGATGGCCTTTATATCCTGAAGCATCATATGACACCAACATTTGGAGTTGTTGTAAAAGACAAAAAAGATAAAAAAACAAATTATGGCATTTAAGGCTTAGACATCCTTCTGTAGGATTCATGAAGCACATAGTGACATTAAAGAATAAGGTAGATGAAACTTTTCAACAAGAATGCATGATATGTCCACTAGCTAGGCAGTGTAGGTTGAAATTTCCAATTAGTACTTCCAAGTCTACTAGTTGTTTTGAGTTGATCCACCTCGATGTATGGGGTCCTCATAAACATCCTACCTATGATGGAAAATATTATTTCTTAACAATTGTAGGCGATTACAGTAGATTCACATGGATCATGCTGATGCAATCTAAGAAAAGAGGTAGTCATAGTATTGAAGAATTTTATCTCTATGGTTTGTAATCAGTTTGGTGTTGGAATAAAAGTTTTGTGATTAGATAATGGCACTGAGTTTTGTAATGCTTGTATGATTGAATTGTTGCTTCATCATGGGATCATTCATCAAAGTAATTGCCCATATACACCTCAACAAAATGGTATTGTGGAGAGAAAACATAAATACATATTGGATATAGGCAGAGCTTTGAAACAACAATCTCACATTCCAAGTAGTTTTTGGGGTATGTGTGTGTTGACTGTTGTTTATCTCATAAATAGATTGCCCGTCGTAATGTTGGATGAAAAGTCACCTTATGAGTTATTGTTTCAGAAACCACCTAACCTTGACCATTTGAAGGTGTTTGGTTGCCTTTGCTTTGCTACTAAATTGCAAAAAAGAGATAAATTTGCTACCAGGGCCAAGAAGGCAGTCTTCATTGGGTATTCATCAACAAAAAAAGGATATAAGCTCTATGATCTGGAAGCCAAGCATGTGGTCATTAGTAGAGATGTGATTTTTAGAGAACAAGTATTTCCTTTTAAGGGAGATCAGTCGCAGGATGATCATCCACCTTTATTCTCACTTTTTGTGCAAAATATAGGTACATTGTCTGATGACGCAATAGAGACGCCTCCTTTTGTTGAGCAACATGTGTCCCTACCAGAAGATTCTGAACCATCTCAAGGAGACTCTCAATCTGACCTAGCAATTTTGACTCGAGTTGATAACAATTTAGATCATGATAACAATTTTGATAAAGTGCATTTTGCTAGAGATGCATCAGAGTCTACAACACCAACACTTACTCAAGAGATGCAACATGTTGTTCCATCTGGTCCTATAAAGACAGGAAGAACATCAAAACCTCCCATTTGGACCAAATATTATGTTGTATCATCGAAGACTAGTTTATACTCTATTACTGATCATGTTATGATCATTTGTCCAAAAGCTATCAGGGATATGTTCAATCCTTTTCAGCCTTACTTAAACCTCAATCATTCAAGAAGCTTCCCAAGATGACAGGTGGGTCTCAACAATGCAAGAGGAAATTAAGGCTTTGGAAGATAATAATACATGGTCCATTGTAGATTTGCCCCTCGAAAAAGGACTATTGGATCCAAATGGGTGTATAAAATCAAATATAGGCTTGATGGTGAGGTGTATAGGTTTAAAGCTAGGCTAGTAGCGAAAGGTTACACTTAGAGAGAAGGTTTGTATTATCATGAAATTTTTTCTCCAGTTGCAAAAATGGTCATAGTTAGGACAGTTATTAGTTTAGCTGCTTCTTATGGCTGGGAGTTATGCCAAATGGATGTAAGCAATGCTTTTCAGCAAGGTGATCTGCATGAAGATGTTTATATGAACTTGCCTCTTGGGTTTCGTAAACAGGGAGAGAATCGGGTGTGCAAGCTCTATAAGTCACTCTATGAATTGAAACAAGCTTCGAGACAATGGATTAAGTTAACTGATGATTTGTTACAAGCGGGATATTGTCAAAGTTCACATGATCACTCTTTATTTACCAGGAAGCAGGGGGCAATATTGTGGTGCTTCTGATATATGTTGATGACCTATTGATTACTAGAACCAGCTCTAAGATGATTACAGAAGCTAAATCCACTCTTCATCATCATTTTAAGATGAAGGACTTGGGTAAGCTAAGATGTTTTTTGGGCAAAGAGGTTATGCAGTCCAAGAATGGAATTTTACTAAATCAGAGGAAGTATACACTTCAACTCATTGTAGATACTGGTCTAAGTGGTGCCAAACCAATCAGTACTCCTGTCAAATTCAATCACAAGTGCACCAGTTTGGCTTTTGATCAACACATGGGCACTACTTCTGATCCAAGGTTGGATGATGTTACAACATATCAAAAGCAAATTGGAAAATTGATTTATCTAACCATGACAAGGCCAAACATATCCTTTGGAGTTCAAGTCTTAAGCCAGTTCATGCAACATCCCAAAGTATCACATTGGGATGAAACCCTTAGAATTGTACTATACATAAAGAAATCTCCCGGTCTTGGTGTTTTCTTGAAGAAGGGAAATGTTACTGAATTGACTGGATACTGCGACTTAGATTGGGCTTCATGCCCCAATACCAGAAGGTCTGTAACTGGGTATGTGGTCAAATTAGGAGAATCTTTGATCTCTTAGAAGTCCAAGGAACAACAACTGTAAGTAAAGGTTCTACTGAAGCAGAATATAGAAGAATGGAAGCTGTGGTTTCAGAATTGGTTTGGCTTGCAGGACTATTAAAGGAGCTGAATGTGTCCATCTCAGTTGCCATTGTAATCATATAAAATTTATTAAAATATAAATTTTATAAAATGATTCAAATTATATTAAATTCAAAATATATT
>JBCEWC010022387.1:0-10049 GCA_038996855.1 Solanum aculeatissimum | reverse complement strand
CCTCAAAAAAAAATCGCTCACTCGTGCATGCGCATACACACACTATGATGATGTCCTTCAATATTTTTACAATTTTTTTTGAATGTATATTATGGTATTATTGAGGGATTTAGAAGTGTCTCACTCAAAATTGAGAATTGACTTGGTGAAACAGTGATTGTTCCTCCATAATACAATTTCGATATCAAGATAATATACGAATATATTATGATAGTATCATTCATGTTTCATGGAATGGTTTAGGGAAACCTAATTGACATCATCATAGTATATATATATATATATATATATATACTTATACTATAATGATATCATTTAGTATTTGTACAATTAAGTATTTATGCAATTTTATGTTATGTAATATATTGTTATGGTTTTATTAAGGATTTTAGAAGTGTCTCATTATGGATTGATGATTGACATGCTGAAAGAATGATTGTTCCTTAATTATACCAATTTTAATATTATGATCATATATGAATATATCATTGAATGACTTGAAAAAATTTATATACACACATACTATGATGATATCATTCAACATTTGTATAATTTTCCTTTAATGTCTAGTTGTTCTTCAATAATACCATAAGGAGTCGTTTGGTAACTGATTGAGCCTCAATTTAGTTATTCATGTATTAACTTTATGCACTGTTTAGTTTGTAACTAGAATAAAAGTTATTTATGTACTAATTTTATACAATGTTTGGTTGATAAGCTTCAAATGATGTATAAAAGTTATTAATGTATTAATTCTATGTGGTGTTTGGTTGTGTTTTAGTAATTCTACATTACTAAAACTCACATAACTTATGAGGAAATCAATGTATAATTTTATGCGGGATAGAAAGTGGAATAAATTATGTGGGTATTAATTATACATGGATTAAAATAATAAATTACATATTTACCCCTATCAATTTACTTTCAAAATCTTTCTTTTTTTATTTGATTTAAATATGCGTCTAACGAAAAAATATTTACATTAGATATAGATCGAAATTTGAACAATGTTGACTGAGAATTCCTATGGATAGACGTTTTTTTATTATGTATTTTTTTTTAAAAATATACTATTTATTTACTTTTTTTCTTTTTCTAAAGAATTGGAAGTCTCTCCACCTTCAACTAATCGAATCACTGATTAATTTAAATTATATAATATATATGTTTACTTTTTTATTTGTTAATAACGTATATTAATTTACAATAAATCAAATATTCAACAAACAATAATTTATGTATTGTAATTTCTACATGACTAATACTTGCATAACTAATACATGCATAACTCTAACCTTTTTTATCGATCTATTTCTTTCAACCAAAAAAATACTTTTTAACCAAAATATAATTTTGGTATCCGATGTTAAAAAATGTGAAGTTAACCAAAATTATCTGAAATTTAGTACCTGAAATTAAACTAAAATAGTTTTTGGTATCTGAAGTTAAACTAAAATTATTTTTAGACTAAAATAAAATACCATTTTGGATATAGGATACTGATCCCTTTTTTTTCAACAAATATTTTTTTTACTGAAGTAGAACATTAACATTTTTTATTTTTAAAAATAAATAAATTTCGAGGAAAAATAAACAAATGAAGATATAGGGTATATTTAAAATTGAGAATGAGTTATTTAATTTTGGGCTTTCCACATGTTTCTTTGTTAAAATTAAGAGTAAATTTATTCTAAAGTATAATGAGGGGTATATTCGGATCAAAAATACAACGAAAGGGTATATTTAAATTGAAAGTATAACGATAGATAAATTTAAACTATTTCTAATAGTGCAAGGACATATTTGACCTTTTTTTGTTATTTAATGAGTATAATAAATATAAGCTCACTAAACATTTGATAATTAAGAAATAAAAATTAGCTTATTAATTTCTTTTGAATTCTACATAACTAATACCTACATAACTAATACCTACATAACTAAAACCTACATAACTAATACCTGCATAACTTAATCCTACATAGTTAATACCTACATAACTCTAATCAGTAACCAAACGATCCCTAAAAATATGTCATGCACTATTATGATATCATTAAGAATCAATTAATTCAAATTCACGTGGAATATGATCTTATACTATACACTAGCTTTTTTCTTGGGTGTGATAGTGCAACCTTGAACATAATCTCATTTAGAGGGTCCTATGAAAATCCCAATGAGCAATACCAGAGGCATCTTTTCTATAAAGTATGGTATCTCATGACATGCATAGTGTTAACACAACAATTATTTATCCACATCAATCAATAGTTCACCAAACAATAAACAAATGTATACTAGTACCTACTATATTTTTCATTTCAAATATAGTTAGACTTAAATAATTTGGAATGAGTTAATGTTAAGAATTTGAATAAATAAATAAAAATCATCTTTTAGAATAAATAAAAGAATTAGGAATTAGTAAAAGAATTCAATTTATGTTAATTTGGATTGAGGTATTTTTAAAACAAAAGGTGGAAGGAGGGGTACGTATATCTTTGAACACAAAACAAAGGTAGAGGGTATTTTTATACCAAAAGGTGAAACGAGGGTATTTCTGAGCCATTTTCAATAGGTTAGGAATATTCTTGGTCTTTTTTCATTTAAACAATCATATTTTCTTGGACTATTCACACAAATTGAGAATTATTCTTAACAAACACCAGTCATTGTGAAGAGTGCTTTGAGAGAACTAAACTATCAATAAAGAAAACATATTCCTAAATCCTAAGAAGCTACTCCCTCTGTCCATCTTTACTTGACCCCTATTGATTTGACACAGGAATTAAGTAGTAGTAAATGATAGGGGTACTTTTATCAAATCACTCTTTGAATATAATTAATACAATGTATTGAAAAATGTAATAGGGAAATAACTATAATTAATGACAAGGGTAAATTAGGAACTAAGCGTAAAATTATCTCTTGATTTCATAAACTGGACAAGTATTGTTGGACATCCTAAAATAGTATAGAGGCCAAGTAAAGATGGATGGAGGAAGTATTTCCTTAATTCTCAAATTATATATAGGTGTTTGTTGATTGAATTGTAAAGACTTTCAAGATTATTATAGTCTTCAAAGGTGAAGTTACTACTAGGAAAATTGTAAGGTAAAGTACTAAGATGCAGTCTGTTTGTTAATTTTTAGAGTTATAACTTAAAATTACTCGAGTTTTTAATAGAGATTTGAAGCAAATCCTATAAAGGTATATCGTAATTTTTTACTCCATTGAACAAAGAGCTTTTCACGATAAATTTTATTGATTTGATTACATCTCACAATGTACTTCTTGTTAGTTAGGTGATTGGAGAATCTAGTTCTTCAGTGTATTAGGTAGCATCTAAAATAACACTATTCCTTTTAAGACTTTTGTTTGACAGTCAAACCTTTTTACAACAATGTTGTTTGTCCCACTATAAAACGTGTTGAAAAATCGATAGAGGATCTTGAATTCTTTTGCCTAAAACAAATTCAAAATCATTGGACTCGTCTACATCAAAAAATAGTGGGTAAGTTTGAGCAAATCGATGAACTCCCTCGATTAAAATTTAGGGATATCTGTCGATTTCTTTAAATTCAAAAAAAAAATTCCGTTGTTCGTTTGAAAATAAAGGAGTTCCATTGATTTTTCACAAATATATAAAAATATATGTAGCAATTTGGAATCAAACTCAAGTATTTGCTATAACATTAATGAACATTCCTATCACCAGACCACACTTACTCTTTGATAAAATGTTAATATTGTTTTTAACATTTTCTAGTAATGTTCTGGATATTTTTTTAAATTATTATAATAAAACATTACTAATCAAACATAATATGAAAGTCCGTTTAGAAAATTGGCTATTTTTATAAAATATTATTTTAGAAAACAATTATTATAATGTTATTGACTATTATAATTACAATTATTTTAGAAAAGGAATCCTTAAGTCATCAATACATGGAAATTTGTTCTTTTTCACTTTCTTCTATGATGGATAGCTACCCTTCATCCACATTACTATTTTAAACATATTTCATAATGTTGATTGGTCGAATCGAATAAAATTTTTTTATTAGTTTATAAGTAATAGGTTATATTCGCTAATGGTCTTGATTTTTTAGTTATTAGGCTATCAATTCATAATAGTTTGAGAGTTTTTTCTTAGTAGATTAATCGATAATTTGAACGTAAACTAATAAATTATATTCATAGAATTTAGTTTCATATTTTTATTGCTGGATGTCTCAAAACTCTCGGCTATTCTACAACGTATCAACGTTTGTTTTTGAGCTAAATGCAATTTGTCAACTTATATATGTGTATGGTTCATTTGATTTGTCACCTTATTGCTAAGTGATTTTTATGAATTTCTTTTTGCGTGTAATATCTTAATGGTTCTATAATAATTTAACATGTCTACAAGCCGATAGTCAATAAGCCAAACTAATAAGCTTCATAATTGAACCGAATTGACCGATACACAACCCTAATTTTCATCAAGTTACACTAGTATACAACCGTGAAATAAGAAATTTATCGAAGAATGTATAAATTTTCTTCATCGTTGTATATAAATGTGCATAATTACATATACATTTATAATAATTAACATGTAACTCTATATATCATATAATTTTTCAGCGAAAGATATGAATATTCTCATAGGCAAACTTTTCAACTATTTCCTAACATGACAAGATTAGAAATATTGATTATTTTTGCCTCGTGATTATGTCGGCTAATCCTTTAATTAGTTGATAATTATTGCAAACAAATTGGTGTGATTATGTCGGAAGATGCTTCATTAATCTAATCCTAATATAGTTAATTAATAATATGTAACGAGGATACCTTGTTTTCTTATCCAAAGAATTTCTAATTATTGAATAACCTCAAATCATCAGTCTAACGAGGGTAATAGAACTCCAATACTTAAATCCTTATAAAATATTTGATGTTTTTTTTAAAAATACAATAATTAATTAGTGGTGGGATTAGATTATTTTTGAAATAGAGATTAGAGTCCTATAAAATTAGTTGAGTAGGTTTCATTAAACTAATGATACCACATTTGAATTTATTGACCAATAACGCGTAATTAAGATTATATAACTTGCTTAATTATTGTGAATAAGGCTAAAATGCGTAAGGAACAAAATATAATTAAGCTATAAAAGTAAAAGAATAAAAAATAATAGTATTATAGTATTTTTGAATTCCTTGTAACGACTATTTATATTGTTATAATAAAGTCTTGGTTTAAATAGATCATCGTGTATATATGTGTGTCTATTACTTATATTGTAGATTATTTTGTGTATGAAGTGTTTTAACTCATACATGGAAGATTAAAATTGTTGGTTCATATAAGTTATAAATTAATGTTCACGATCAAAGATGAAATAGGACAAACATCTTGTTGATCGTAGCACAAGATTAAATATAATTTGATCTTGATTATGGGAGTGGTTAAACTCCATCTTCTTGTGCTAGTACATTTTGTATGTGTATTGAACGAACCAATCAGAGAAATTTATTTATGTTCTGAATTTTTGTAAATAAATTCTCTAGTTAATCACATGTACTTATACTCTTAATCTTGATATAATTGTTATGATCTATGTGATTTAATTTATTATTTTAATCTATTAAAAGGTGAGACTTTTTCAATGAGTCAATAAAATCCTAGTAGATTGGATAATGAAAAATTGCATTAATGAAATAATAATTAGTTGATAGAACTGTGTCTTGGTCTCGAGTTGAAGACACCCCTTTGTGGTTACTTATAAGTTTTCATGTGAAAACCCTGCAGGTAGATTTAAATATCCGTCATATGAAATAAATTAAGTAAAATTGTAAAGGATTGATTTAGACAATAAATTAATTTTTTAAGAGAATTTGATTTATTGATTGGTGTCGAAAATTCAAACACGGGGAGTTAAAATGAGATGTGATGATGAATTTTGAAATTAAATCGAGGAATTCAATTACAAACTTTTAGTAGAATAGTTTGTAATTTACTATGATATGATAATTCTTTCAATTACGAATTATTATCATAATAGGAAACCTCTATTAATAAGTCCACGGTCCTTACTGCGTCTGATTTATTGATCAATTCTCAAGAATACAAAGAATATTCAGGAAGGAGTTTAAAAACTGACCTTCCATATATTTCGTTTTAATGATAAAAATATTATTTACTTAAAACGAAATATTAACTCTTAATGGGGATAAAAACGTTTTGGGCATATTTTGGAATTTATGACTATTGATTTCAATAGTCATTAATTGACTGTAATTAGCCAAAAATATTTTAGCCCTTTATCTTCTTCTCCATCCCTGAAGATCCTGAATTCCTTCACGGAGAACGATTTCTCAAGAAGCTTCAAGAGGTATGTTTTCTAGATTTCGTTGATTTTATATTATCAAAATACTATGTGAAATTGTAATCCTATGAATTGTGCTTTCGCTGTGTGAATATTTTTCACTCTAACAAAATATATTTCTATATTATCAGAAATCTTTTAAATATACACTTTGTTATACTTTTAATATAAATATAAGGTGTTACTTGGGTTGGAGACAAAAAAAAAAGATTGGATCAAAATTGGAACAAAAACAAATTCTTGAAATATGAACATAAATATGTTAGGTAGAGAAAGATATATAGATCAATATTATTAAATATTCTAATAAAATAAGCTCTCTCAATATGCATGCTCCTATAGACTATAGTCAAGAAAAACAGGCAGCCGTCTTGTCTTCATCTAGGAATGGGTCGCATTCCAAGGACTGAAAATACGTAGACAATCTATTCTAATACAAATATTAATAACTATTTTCATAACTCGAACTTGACTTTACTGTTTCCAAGGCTTGTAACATTTAGACAAGTGAAATGCAACCAATAGATGCTTTGACTGCAGATTGTGCATGGTAGGATGCACCACCACTAGTGCAACTTAATGTCTTAATCAATGACCATAATATACCTTTTCCTTTTCCATTACCTTTGCCATATTTACAATCACTAATCCCATCTCCAACAACTTTACGATTTAATCGATTTTTGAGATCCTTCAATTCCATCTCTTGATGAGTTGGATTACATCCCAACAACTTACTTCTACGTGACAACGAAAACGATCGTTTCTTTGGCATCGATGACAATATAGGATTATTATTATTGTTGTTGTTTTTGTTAGGAATAAGTTTCCCACAAAAGAGTATGTTTTCTGGAAGAAGTAAGACATTATTCTTGTAATTACTCATGAACTCGAATACGTCTTCATCATCATCGGATGAATTAGTAGTAATACTACTTTTTGAGTCGTAATACTTTTCACATTCTTCAGAATCAATATCATCATCATCATCGTCATGAATAGGAATTAGATCAGAGAGCGAAAGAGTATCTTCTTCCTTATTTTCCGATATCCTTAAATCCTTCATAATTTGTAGTATCACAAACTAACAAATTATAGTATAGTATAAACTTTGTGTATCTAAAAAATAGGAATGTATATTGGAGAGGGTTTAATTAATGTTGAAGTTGTATATCCAAATGCTTATATATAGATTGGAAGTTCAAACTTATTTGGCTTCTAGATGACCATAAAAGAATAATGGGAGGTTATTTGACTAACTTAAGAAAAAGAATTATCTTCTAGAGTACATGGCAAAGTGGAGGGAGTTAAGAATACTAGTCTTCTTCTAGATAACTAGTAACATGAGTCAAAATTGGATAGTTTTTTAAAGAAGTTGGGAGAGTTTTAGTCTTCTTCTAGATAATAATAGTAACATAAGCCAAAATTGTTTTTATTTATTTAAATAAAATAAAATTGGGGAGTAGGGGTACAATGCTCTAGAAATTTCACCAAGAGGAAATCTTTGCCATATCTTATTGGAAAGGTACTGTCGTGGGTTTGGGGGTTGTAAAAATTGATTGGTACAATAATGAAAGAAATTTTATATTATTAAACTATAAATTAAATATGGAACAAAAAAAATTTATAATATGATTCTTGATAGAGTGTTATCGAATAAATTAGGGGCATTTTTTATTGACGGTCTTGGTGAAACTGATAATTTTTTTTATATCGTGCTTTACTGGCTACAATAAGCCACATGAGATTTATAGCCTTGACAATTGTAAGTTCTAGCGTTGCAGCTTCGCTTCTTTTCGGAAGTTGAACTGCTCACTCTCGATTTAAAATTCCTATTGAAGTAAACGGAAATTTTAGTTGTAATATTAGCAAGCAAAGTTCACTAGCATCTTTAATACGAGATGCAAAATTAATTGTTTGGGATGAAATTTCAATGACCAAAAAAAGAATAATAGAAGCATTTGATTTGCTTTTAAAAGATTAATGGAGATAAATATATTATTTGGTGGCAAAGTACTTATTTTTAGTGGTGATTTTAAACAAACTCTTCCTTGTAGTTTGCAATGGGAAAAAAGAAGACTTTATTCGTGAAAGTTTATTGTATTCCGAAATTTAAAAAATCAACTTGAAAAATTGAAATTATCAGAGAATATGTGTGCAAAAAATGATCCTAAATTTTGTGAATATTTAATGAGGATTGGTAATGGCAAAGAAAGACAAAATGACTGAATTGAAATTCCTCATTCTCTTCTTATTCCTTTTACTTCCGAAAAAGGATCGTTCAATGTTCTTTTTAAAAGTACATATCCTGATCTATATAAATGTCATATAAATTCTTCGTTTATTACTTCTCGTGCCATTCTAACAACCAAAAATGATTTTGTTTACGAAATAAAAGATATGTTAATTTCACAATTTTCAAATATTGAAAAAAATTTACATTGCTATGGATGAAACTATTGATCCAAAAGATCAGGGTGAGTACAAAGATTTCTTACACACTTTAAATCCTGCTGGTTTAACCTCCATATAGATTAATTTTAAAGAAAAACTGTCCTATTATGTTATTAAGAAATTTAAATCCTTCTAAAGGTTTATGCAACGGAACACAATTAATATATAATGATTTTAAATCCCTTGTCATTAATGCAACAATATCTAGCGGTGACTTTAAAGATACACATATATTTATTCCACGAATATCACTCATGACAGCTGAGGATGAAAAATTACCTCTTCCTTTTAAAAGAACATAATTTTCAGGACGATTATGTTTTGCTATGACTATAAATAAAGCTCAAGGACAAACACTAGATTTCGTTGGAATATATTTGCTGAACCTGTTTTTTCTAATGGACAATTATATGTTGCTCTATCACGAGCCAAAATTTTTAATAGTGTTCAAATATTAATAAGACCACCTATAGCTAACGACAACGATGATCACTCCACATATAATATTGTCTATGATGAAATTATTAAAAAAGCCTTCTCTTAAATTCATTCTATAGTTATCAACGGTAAATTTAATATACAATTTAATTACATTATATTATATTTTATTTGTATTCTATTGTTATATATTTATCTTTTGTTCATGTAGATGAAACACATTATTTATAATCACTCCCAATACAAATGGTTGGACTTGCAAGGTTCAAGTGGTCGATAAATCTCGACCAAAGGATAACAAAGAGAAAACAAAAACAAAATCAGGTTTAATTTTAATTCTACAAGATGAAGAGGTATTAATTTCTTTATTAAAATTTTTACTATAAAATTTTTAGATCAATAAGCTAATGATAAATTTAATATTCATTGCTAATCAATTACTTTAAATTCTTTTACAGGGAAATAAAGTTCAAGCCATTATTTTCAATGCTGATATAACATATTTTAAAAATAAAAATGTGCTTCTTCCGTTCGAAACTTATTTGATATCTGTTGCATATGTGAAGGAGCCAACTCTTGGATATGAAAATTCTGTTAGCAAATTCACTTGGACCATTTGTTAAACGTAAAAATGACTTTGTTTCGAAAATTTCAATTAATTACTTAATTAATTGAAGTAACAACCAAATTGACGAAATCACAGAGTCGCCACTTAATTTTTAAAGGAAAATTAAGAAAACTATAAAAATGATTTTAAAAGATCAAAAC
>JBCEWC010022386.1:0-10050 GCA_038996855.1 Solanum aculeatissimum | reverse complement strand
TTTTAAAACTTTCTCTGTTAGGTTTTAAAATTAACTTAGTTTTCTTAATTTTAAACTTTAAAAATTAAGTGGCGACTTTGTAATTTCGTAAATTCGGTTGTTACTTAAATTAATTGGGTAATTGATCGAAATTTCGAAAACAAGTCATTTTTCCAATTAACATCCTGGTATTCTTTTTTTTAGTTTTTCCCAAGCTTCTTTTGCTATATCACAAGCAATGAATTTAGAAAAAAATGAATCCACAACTAAATTTTCAATTACAGTTTTAGCTTTGAATTTTTTGGTTTTTTCATTTGAATGATCTTTAATCTGAGCAAGAGTGGGATTTGCAGGAAGAGGTTGTAAGGGTATATCTTCCATCACAACTTCCCACAAATCATAAGCTTCAAGATATGATTTCATTTTTACTGATCAAATCTGGTAGTTTTCACCAGTGAAAATTTTTGGGGCATTCAAGGAGAGACTGTTGCTTGCCATTTCAAGTAAAAAATTGGTTAAAAATAGCCTACACTTTGAAAAAAAAAAGGTTGAAAATAGAACAGACGGGTTAAAATGGGTTGAAAAGTATCCCTTGTGGGTTAATAGTATCCCTTACGGGTTAAAAAAAGTAATCCTGATTGACGAGTTAAAAAGATAGCCCTTGCGGGTTGAAAATGATATGGTAGTTCTTTGGAAGAACTCACAGATCCCGTAAGATCAATGGGGCTCTTGATACCACTATTAGTTTTTGTAAAGGAAGAATGGGGCAACAAAAAGATTGAAAGAGTTTCTCAATGGATTGAAATGCTTTCAATAGCTTTCAATAATTTTATTAAACATTGAAAGACTTTAAATAACCAACATAAAACAAAAAATCTGCATAATTTAAATTTTAAAAACAACCTAAAATATCTCAACAATTAAACAACCTAACCAAAATTCAAAATTCAAATTTATCGTAAACTAAATAATTTATTTTGCTAAAAACTAGTGCAGTAACTAAAAATAAATTTCAACAGTTTCTCAAATTTTTGTCTGAATATCTCTAATTTTTGTGTTTTGATCGAATTTTGGTATGGGTATCTGAAATTTTTGTATGGGTATCTCAAATTTTGTATGGGTATCTCGAATTTTGGTGATTTATTTAAGTTCTTGAATGAATTTGGAATTTTTAAAAATGTGTCAAAAAAATGAAGGAGATCTTTTGCTAAAAGGGTTTTCAGTTGTACAAGATTTTATTTCTTATTTTCACAAATGAGTTTTCATCTACTAATTAGACTTTAATTCTTATTTTATTTTGTGATTTTGATGTGCATTAATATATGATTTTGCTATTTTTGTGTGTCAAAATCTATTTTTCAGGACTCTTCTATCTGATAATTTTTTAAGAGAAACTTGATTTTATTTTGAAGTTGAAACCAACTCAAATGGTTATTTTGTTTGTTTGTTATCAAAAAAAATTTGACAGTTGTTCTGACCTACATGACTTGATGATGGGAATTTGAAAGTTAAGGAATATCTTATAAAATTTTATCGTTTCAAAGCCACCACACAATAAAATTTATGTTGTTATTTTCAATAAATAGTTAATATTACGGGCTTCATATTTAAACTTGCATCCATTGCTTAAGCTAAAAGTTCCTCATCCTTTGGTTATATTAATGATTCATTGTATGAAATTTTTGAGTGTTGCATCTTTGTATTAGAGACGACTGAATAAATTTAAAGCTTTAATACAAGAAATTGAATTGTGTTTTATTCAAAAAGTCTCACAGGGGAAGAAACTGTCCAACCTTTTGCAGAGTTTATGTTGTGTCAAAGGGAAACTTGTCATCAGTGCACACCTCATGTACAAAAAATAACAGAGTTTATGCAAGGATACAAGTATCAATTCTACGGGCCACAACTTTAGTACACAAATAGGTATAATATTAAATAAAAAAAGTCATGTCAATAAGTCCTTAGGAAAAGCAAAAGATATATGTAGGACGGGATATCCTCTTTCTTTCATTGCCACAATTGTAGTATCTTATTCTTTACTTCTCAGAGAGGATGGACCATAGCTCAAGTACTTCACGTGCTTCATCCTCTCATTTGTACTCTTCTTCTCATAAACCGCAACATTATCAAGGTAAATCCTCAGTACACCTGTCCCTCCAGACGTTTCTCCATAAAAGAATAAATTTTAGTGAAAACATCCAATCTAGAAGCTCATTTGTCGACATTTGAGAAGCGTTTCAAGCTCTTCAATTAAAAGCTCTACTCTTTCGCATAGAAAAGCAAATTTGGATGAAGTCATCCATCCTAGATTTCTGTCTGTTGCTATTGGAGAAGCTGAGGATGAAAATTTTTGCCTTTTTAGTAGCTCAGGGATTACTGATCTCCACAATCATTGTTCAAGTTTCAAAAGAGCAAAAGTAGACAACCAATCATGTTCAACAATTCAGTCTTCCACCTTAGATTCTTTATCTGAACGTCAAACAATCATATATATTTTTGACTTATGCATTCTTTCATTTAACATACAGTACTGCCATACATTCTCTTTGCTTATATGACGAGTTTTGGCTCAACAGTTTTATGCATAGTCCTCAAAGCTTATAGAAAACTTCGTGTTTACAAAAGGAACTATGAGTAGTTAGTAGTTTATCCAGGAATGAATAGTGACACTTTAAGTAGATTTAACTGTTTTTTGATTTTGTGACTATAGAAGTTATATGAAATTTAACTTCATAGCTCAGAGGCCACTATATCAAGTTTGAAACTAAGCATGAATTGATATTTTTACCATAATATTTTTTGTCATGCTAGAACATTAATTGCCACAAGAATGCAACTCAGAGGCCACCATATTTTTTGTTGTCTATTCTTCATAGGAATGTAAAAGTAAAATGGTACAGGATTAACAAGAAGCTTATATAGAAATAAAATAGTTAAGAATTATATAGCTCCACCTCTCTCCAACTTCAACCCTATGTGTGTTGTAATGATAGTCATGATTTGGGAGTCGTACACTAGACACTAGTCAACCAGGCAACATACATGTTATTACATCTTGCCAGAAAGAAATATAGAAAAAATTGTATCGAAGAAAAAATGTAAGTATAAAAAAGAAATAGGAAAATATGTAAAGGAAATCAAAATGTATTATGCCCATACTCCTTGCTTAAGTATTAGATTGTGTATGTTCTCTATTATATTATTTTTTTATTTCGATCAACTTATGCTAACAAACACTCATTGTTTCCTTACGAAACTTTATAGGTGATATTGTTGCACACAAACATAATTTTTCAATGGACAAATCTTGGATTGGAATGCCAAGAAACACATTGGAGTATTTGTTTGGTCTGAATCAATTTCTAGATTTTTCATTTAACAATGGAGTTGTAGGGGATAAAATAAAATGTCCATGTCCTAAATGTGATTTTCGAAAGTGGAAAACTAGAAATATAACATTTGATCAACAAGCCAATTCCTCAAAATTATGTTACTTGTGTAATGCATGGAGAAATGAATGCATTGCATAATTCGAGAAACATAGAAATCACTCAGGCTGTACCACCTATTGAAAATCAGATAGAATTGTTGGTCAATGAAGCATTCGGAGGCTTCAGGCATGAGAGTGTTAATGCAGGTCCATCACAAGTAGAGGGAGAAGAAGAATTGTTACATGGTATGTCTACTTTAAATAACAAAGATTTATTTTAGTTGCTTAAATATGGAAGTCAAGAATTGTATGAAGGCTCCAAGTACTCAAAGTTAGAATTTTTGTTAAAGCTCTATCACATAAAGTGTTTGTCTGGATTAATTGACAAGGGAATAACTGTGATACTAGATCTACTTAGGGATGCATTCAATTTTGCAAAAATCCCTGATTCTTTTTATGAGGCCAAGAAAATCATCAACAAATTGTGTCTTGATTATATCAAGATAGATGCTTGTCCAAATGATTGCATGTTATATTGAGAAGGTGATGTTAATGCCGAAACATGTAAGTATTATCACACTTCTAGATGGAAGCCTGAGAAGAGCAATAAAGATCATACACCTACTACAAGTAAGAAGCAAAAGAAGAAGCCTACAAAAATTGTGTTATTTTTCATTAAACCAAGATTATAAAGATTGTTCATTGCTCTAAGATTGCATAGCATATGACATGTCATGCAGAAGATGATAAAAAAGATGGAATCTTACAATATCCTAGAGACGGTGAGGCATGGAAGAGGTTTGATACAACTTTTCCTGAATTTTCTTCTGATCCTCAAAATATCCGCTTAGGTCTAGCTAGTGATGGTTTCACTCCTTTTGGAACAATGAGCACTAGTTATAGCATTTGGCCTGTGATTTTGGTTTCGTACAACCTTCCTACTTGGTTGTGTATGAAGCAACCAAATTTCATTCTCTCAATAATCATTCCAGGTTCACGTGCACCAGAAAATAACATAGATGTATATTTACAACGCCTTATTAAGGAGTTGTGGAGCGATGGTGTGGACATTTTTCACTCATCAAAGAATGAAATGTTTAGAATGCGAGCAACTCTTATGTGGACGATTAACGACTTTCCTGTACTTGATAGCTTATCTGGTTGGAACACACATACTGGTCTTACATGCCCCTCTTGTAATTTTGATACAGAACCTTGCCGACTTCATCATAGTAGAAAGTGGTGTTTTATTGGCCATCGTCGATTTTTATCTAGAAATCACAAATTTAGACTAATGAGGCATCGTTTTGATGGAAACGTAGAAGATAGGACCCCTTCAAAAAAATTATCAGAATTAGATATTTTCAAGAAGTGAAAGATATCAATGTCACATTTGGAAAACTAGCAGAATTAAATCGTAAAAGGAAACGAAACAATCAAAAAAATGTTGGTGAAGATGCAACTCAACAATGAAAGAAAAAAAGCATATTCTTTGATCTTCTATATTGGGAATCTAACTTGTTGAGCCATAATTTAGATGTCATGCATATTGAAAAGAATGTGTTTGACAACATTATATATTCTTTGCTAAATGATAAAGAAAAATCAAAGGATCATATTAAGGCTCGAAAAGATCTACAAAATATGGGTACTAGGCGTGATCTTTGGGCAGATGAAAATGATGAATGTTAGCTTGCTACATTTACAATTCCAAAAAAGAAAGAAAGTGGCCTTCCTGACTTTAAAGAAATCTCAGTACCAGATGGTTATTCAAGTAATATATCTCGTTATATTGATTTGGATCAAAAAAGGATCTTTGGATTAAAGAGTCATAATTGTCATATCCTTATGGAATAGTTGTTACCGACAACAATTCACAATGTTCTTCCAAATCAAGTTGTTGCAACTTTGATACATTTTTCTTCCCTTTTTAGGCAGCTTTGTTTGAAGAGCTTAACAATCTCAGATCTCGAAAAGCTACAAAATCAAATTGTGGAAACTCTGAGCCACCTAGAGATATTGTTTCCTCCTTCATTTTTATGGTAATGATTCATTAAACTGTCCATCTAGTGGATGAAGTAAAACAAGGTGGACCTGTACATTATCGCTAGATGCATTTTATTGAAAGGTAAAATTTTTTTACTCAAAATAACCAGAATTGATTTTATAATAACATTTCAGTTTAAGTACTTTTAACACCATATTCTTTTGATTATAGATTGTTAGGCCATTTCAAGTCTCTTGTAGGAAGCAAATCTCAACCTTCTCAATCAGAAGGTTCAATAACTGAAGGGCACAAGGTTGAAAAAGCTTTAACTCTTTACTCTCATTATTTTGACGAAATTGAGTCCAGGTTGAATCGACCTAAACATGTAAATGATGAACCAAATCATAATGACGCTTCTAGAATGTCATCTATGTTTCCTCAACAAGATAGACCTGTTGGAGGCTTCACAACAGAACCATTGACTGCTTTAGAGAAAACTCAAGCTCATCGATATGTGTTACTCAATTGTGCAGCAGTGAAGCCATTTATTGAGTATGAAATTTAAATCGATTTTGATTTATAAGAAATGAGTAGAGTAGTCAGATACAAATTAATACATGTAACAACTTTGTAGGGAATTCAGACATTACAATGAAAGAAATATAAGAGGTCGAAGAGTTTCAGCAACAGAGATAGAGAGGAGAGTTAGTAAAGAGTTTCTTGATTGGTTTCCCAAGAGAGTGAACAAATAATTTCAGAGTATTTTTTATATAGCTATCTAAAGTCAATTTTGTATTTCTAATAGATGTATTTTATTTATTTAGATTATGAATCCCGATATCGCAGACACTATCTTTGATGATATGAAGTTCTTAGCACAAGGTCCAACACAAGATGCAAGAATATTCAGTGCTTATAACATTAATGGATTCAAATTTCAAGCTTTGTCTTGAGAACAAGGATCAAAAACTCAGAATAGTGGAGTTTTTCTTGTATTTGACACTTCTTGTGTTGCGTCTAGTGTAGATAGATGTGCAAGACAAGCTGACCTTCCATATTATGGAAAGTTAGAAGATATTATCAAGATTAATTACTATGGTAGATTCAAAGTTGTTCTCTTCAAATGCTTATGGGCTGATACTACTTGGAATAGAGGCTTCAAAACAGATGTTTGGAAGTTTAACTGTGTCAATTTTTCTAAATTGATTCACGCTGGTGATTGTGAGGATCATGATCCATACATTGAAGCATCACAAGCAAATATGGTCTACTATATTGATGATGAAACTGATAAAGAATGGAATGTTGCTGTATATCTAAAGCCAAAAGATTTGTTTGAAATGGGAGATGTTGATGAAGAGAAACAATACAAGAATGAACTCTACCAACAACAAGAATTTGGAGAATTTTTTGATAATAACTACAAGAATATCCAAGTTGCAATAGAGGAGAATATGAATGAATAGAATAGTCAAGATTTGGATAATATTTTGAATTTTAAATTGTAGTAATTGAAGTTTTAAGCTATTATTTTTTTCTCTTTTTGGTTTCTTGTTTTAAGCTGCAATATTTTCAGTTTTTTAGTAGTTACTTTTTGTACTTTTTTCTGTTATTAGATGATGTTGTAAGAGCTGTTATTTTGTGTTTTGAGTTGAAATTTTACAGTTTTTTTGCTACTATTTTTGTTGTTTTTAGCTGCTGAATTTTAGTGCTTTAACTTGCAGTTTCTGTTGTGTTTAATCTTCTATTGTATCAGTTTTAGTTGCCGATTTTGTGCTTTTTAAGCTAATGCTAGTGCAAATTGTTTGTTGTTGTTTTTTCAGTGCTACAGGATTTGATATATTGAATAGCAAATATGCCAAAGTTCAAGCGTTTGTAGAAAAAGAAAACTCAGATCACTTAGTATCTACTTCTCAAGGTATTGAATCAATACCTTCAGTTATGCAACCAACATCATGCTTTCCACCACATCCAACCACACCATTTCTGGACACAACATGTAGCTCCATCAATTCAACCGACATCACAGGCGCATCTGCTATTTCAGTCCGTATCATCGTTGTCTCAATCAATTCACTCAACATCACATTCAACTACAATGGATCAGGCTGGATCACACCCAGCTACATCAGCCTACCCCATATCACAACCCACTCAAGAAGTTCACTCGACATCACATCCATCTTCAATGGAACAAAACTCACCACAACAAACTTCAACAATTCAACCTCATTAGGAAAACGAATCGAGCGTGAATCACAGTCACCTTGGACTGTAGAAGCAATAGTAAATACTTTTAAGTATCAGTATATAATCAACAACCATTTGTTTATTTTTTTCATAGCCTTAACTCATTGTTTTCTTATCACAGATTTAGAAAAAATATTAAAAAGCTCAAACTCAAAAAAACTGAATTAATTTATCGAGTGACGAACTTATTGTTGTTAATTTTGGTTACTTGGGTGAACCATTTGGAGAGGCACGCAACCTTCTTTCAGGCTTTTGTGGTATTTTAGCATGTGATTATTTTTTATTTCCAATCAACTTTGAAAAATGGTTGAGTGTTCCTATGTCATACTTAAATCGCGTCTTCAATCAGATTATTAGGGTATAAGCTTACAACTAGACTGTTACTCTATTTTATTTTTTATTGAGAAGGATGACTATATCTTTACTTTGTTATTTAAATAATATATTTATATGTAATATATAAACTAATCGATATTTTATTTTTGAAGCACAAGTTCTTCTTTAAGACTACAGAGTCAAATGCACGACAACATGTTTATAAATCTATTGGAAAGAAGTGGGCTGCAAATAAGAATAACTTGTGGAAGTTAGTCGAAGACCCAAAAGTAAAGCTGAGATTATTGATAATGTGCGTAATGGAATTCCACGAGATCAATGGATTTCTTTTGTTGATTATCAATTTAAAGATTCAACGAAAGTACTTGTGTGATTGCTTTTACTAGTCTTTATTATCATATAATAATTTGATTTTCTAATTTAGTTTCACATATCTTTTGTAAGGAAACGTGTAAAAGAAATACTGAAAATAAAAAAAATAGACGATTCCACACACAGGTGGCTCCAAAGCAAATGCTACCAAAAGGGCTGAAATGGTGAGTAAATTAACTTATTCCGTAATTATTTTTAAGTAATAAATTATTTTGATTTGAATTTTTCTTATAGATGGTTGAGACTGAACAAAGACCTGGACGAGCACAAATATATCTTGATAATCATAAAAATAAAGATGGAGCGTATGTTAATGAAGCTGCAAAAGAAATATGCGTAAGTTTCTCTGTGAATTCTTATCATAGTTCAATAAGATGAAAAATAATCTTATCTTAGCTTTTGTCCTTTAATTTTAGAACACCTTCCTCAATTCTTGAAAAGTACTCCATAACTGTACTATCTCTGTGTAATTAGTCTACTTTTCTTAGCTTAATTATGCTTTAAGATTGTCGCTGAAATAAACTTTATTTGGCCATTATCCATTTCTTAGTTGCTATATAACTGCTTTTTTCTTCTTAATTTTGTATGATGTTAAAAGGCTTTATGTCCTATTTATCTCTACTTTTAAGTCATGAAATGATCCAATCTGATCTTTCAAGTTTTTCAAGCTAGAAAGATACTAATATATGAGATAGGCCATACGCAGTAAAAATTTAGTTAAAATGATAAGCAGAAATAGGAAATTGGTTGACGGAGAAATGCAGACAGAAATACGTGGTCCTTCAGGACCACTCCATTTAGTAGGAATTGAATATGTTTTTTCTGCTAATATGTAGTGAGAGTCGGAGATATTTCACTCCAGCCTGACTGGACCAGGTGATGAAACTTATGTCTGGCTAATGTTGTATATGAGCCCCAAAATTTACTGATAGCTGCAACTACATAGGTTTCAATACTATATTAGCTCTATCTCCATTTGCCTATAGGATCTAAATTGACATAAGTGTCCTTGCCTATGGATAATCACTAAATATATTGTATTCCAAAGTTCCTTTGTAATGACTAGGCCATGCTACGAAGGTGAAGCAGTTGGTGATTTAGACAACTGCTATTTCCATATTTGGTTTCTATATATCCCTAGATTAATGTTGGTTGCTCTCTGGAAAAGCTTCTTGTTGTTGTGGTTCTAAGTTACCATACTAGATATGATACAATAATATAAAATGTACTATCTCAGTCGTGGCATAAATTGGCTATGTACCAGCAAACTTCCATTTTCACTATACAGATGGTTAAGGGTTTATAGATTTCTGATAATATCAGACAAAATACAAAGAATATGAAGATCTTATAAATTAATGTTGAGGTTGGATGACTAATCGTGCATTGTTGCATCGAGTTGTTTGAAGTTGTTATTAAGGTAAGAGTCAATTTTTTTCTTTTACATTTGAAGACTCTCTGGTGAAAATTTTGAACTCACTGAAGGTGAGTATTTTGAGTACCAAAAATTTGAAGTTTACAATTAGCAGATAAGCTAGTCTGTGACTCATATCGAATCAACCCGAATGTAACAACATGACGATTTTTGAAATCTCCTTATGGTTGACATTCTATGATGCACTACTAGCCATGGTTGAGTTTTGGTAGCCACGGGTTGAGTTTAAGTGGCCGAATGCAAATTGGGCTAGTTGGTGGC
>JBCEWC010022385.1:0-10050 GCA_038996855.1 Solanum aculeatissimum | reverse complement strand
AATGGAATTCATGTAAATTCAAGTTCAATTTCACCTTTAAAACATCCTTTGGAACAATATTCATGCATAAATCAAGGATGTAAGAACATGCATAACTTGATCATAATCAAACCCTTAAACCTTCATGAAATTCCAACTCAAAACAACATTTAAATCACCTAAAACTACAACACATAAGTCCAGTCAACTATTTACTTCAAAATTTGGAAGAACTCATAACTTAATTGAAAACTAAAACTCAAATTTAAAGAGTTAGGGTTCTTGGGTCTTCAAGGATGAAAGAGGATCCTTTAATCAAATCCCAAATACCTCGTATCCAAGTAATCAAATTGAAGAAAGGTGCAAGAATCCAACGTTTTTCCCAAATTTCCTTCAAAGCTTCAACAATGGTGTCCTTGGTGCTTGAGAGAGTTTGATGAAGTTAAAAAGTGTTAAAAATATATGAATACGGGTTAGGGTTATATACAATAGGTTTAAGGGAATTTAGGAAGCGTAAAAAGGGCCTAGGGATCAACCAAATTACGACTTAACCCTTAATGAGACGGACAAAATCACTGAACCCAGGGCTATACGGTGGCCCAGATGGTCCGTACCACTGTTCACGGACTGTCCACCTGCTCCATGAACCTTTCCTTAGCCACATAAACCAACCACAGCTTGGCCAAGGTTCTACCCAACTTGACGGACAACCAAACGGTCCGTTTGAGGTCTCACGGACCGTGGGATGGTCTGTGGACCCTAACTTAGTTTGTGGGGTGAATCCTGACCACCCCATACTCTCTGGACTATCTCACGTTACCCCACACGGACTGTGAACAGTACCACGATCCGTGGCCCATGCCTTGGGCCATTTCCAAGGCCTATCTCCAATGTCTTCCGAATTTCAAGCAGTCTCACTCTTTGAGCCATAACTTCCTCATCCGAACTCTGCATTGAGTGAAACTAGTTGCGTTGCGAAGATAATTCAAAGATATTCAATTTGATATGTAGTATCCCATACGGTTCAACCCGCATCAAAAGTTATGGTTCTGTGAAGCTCACTGTCCAAATGATCTCTCTAGGCCCCAAAATGATCTATTTTGCGTTCGGCCACTTAAACTCAACCCGTGGCTACCGAATTTCAACCATGACCAGTATAACATCATACAAGACCAACCATAAGGGTTTTTCAAAAAAATTTGGGTTGTTACATTTTAACCTATAAATATAAGAGTTTAATTCATTGTAAAATACATCTGATACAACTGAATATTATTCAACAGTAATAAGAAATCTTCTCTCTACTATCTACTTTTTCTTCTTCATACTTTATAATTTCATAACATAAAAAATACTTTAAAAAATTTTCTCATCTCACTCTACCACCTTCTTCCATTGTACACCGCCAACCCCAAAATTTCAAAATTTTAAAGTATTTTTATAAAAAAATTATTAAAAAATTTCTTTCTTAATCCCCCTCTTCCAATCCTTTCAACACAAAATTAGATAATATTATTATTTTTAATATAAAAAAAATAATCTACCCCACCTCTCCTAATTCTTTGCTCTCAATGTTTTTCTTCATTTCTTTAATTTTGTGTGAGATACATACATATATTTTTAGAAAAGTATTTTTTTTTACTTATTGTTAGATTTTTTTGAAAATAAAATTTTTATTTCTGTTATATTCAATACGCCAGTAGAAAAAATATTTTTCTAAAAACATATGTAAATATATCTAACACAAAAATATATATATAAAAATAAAAATTGAGAGCCAAGGATTAGATGAGGTGGGGTAGAATTTAAAAAATAAATAAATAAAAATAATATCTAGATTTTTTGTGGGAAGAATTAGGTGGTTTAAGGGGGGTGGGGATGGGGGTGAAGCATGATCTTTTCAAAAAATAATTCTTAGAGAAATTCCTTTTAAAAAATAAAAATAAAAATTGTGTGGGTGGGTGGGGGGTGGCGGGAGGAATTGTCGGGTAGTACAAGGGAAAGATGTGGAAGAGTGGGATAAGAAAAATGTATTAAATTTTATTTTAAAATTTATTTATTTATTTTAGATAGTGATACTTTAGTTTTAAATTTTTAACTATTCATGATGGAATGTCTTATCCATATGGTATGCCATGTGTCAAGATTTTTTAAAATAAAAGAGATAGTGTACACACACTCCTAAGGTGTGTGTCAAACTAATGTATGATATTTATGTATGGAGCTCACACTTTCAATAATTTAGTTATGAAACTTAAAAAGAGATATAGTTTAGATGTGTTTTTGACATTTTATTCAAGTAAAAATTAAACCAATCCAAATATAGTGATTTTTTTTCCAATACCAAAACAAGTCAAACCAAATCACTAGTTGAATATTTTTTTAGATTGACTCTGTTTGCAATTTGATACTCCCTCTGTGTCATTTTATGTAGCACCCTTTCCTTTTTGATCTGTTTAAAAAAGAATGACACCTTATTCTAATTGAAAACAATTTACCTTTAAAATTCTCTTTTTACCTTTAATGAAATGACTCTCAGTCACACAAATATCTAAGAATGATTTCAGACCACATGTTTTAAAAGTTTTCCTTCTTTTCTTAAACACCGTGCTAAGTTAAAGAGTGTCACATATAATGGGATAAAGGGAGTACTATATTTGGCATGATTTTGCTCGCCCTAATATATATTACAAAATCAAATTCTAAAGACATGTCTCTATAATTATTTGTAGAAAAAAAATAGAAATATTGAATCATATCAAGTTAATTAAAGAAATTAGCATTAAACTAAAGAGACGACTATGTGAATAAAATTTAAAAGAATTCCAAGTGAAGCAAGATGAAGTCTAAGCCAAACGAGCTTATAGTATTGCAATTTTTCCAACCAACCATGGGAATTAGAGGATATTTAAAACTTGGAAAAAGGCATAAATTTTTCCTTGAAGTTGTCCCTAAAAGTCAGTTACACACTTCAACTATTTAAGTGACCTATTACACACTTATACTACGCCAAAGTGAATTTATTTGACCCTTCTTGCACCAAACCCAGATATTACGTAGAGAGTGAGATGCATTCGCCCCATTAGGATGCCAACCCATTTCGTTTTCAACCATATCCATTTTATTTCACCCATATCCATTATCCATTCCAGTTCATCCAAATTTGTTCAATTTCTCCTAAGAACATACAAATTTAATCGCCGATTTTGATCATAAATCGAAGAAATTTCTAAGAATTTCTCAATTTAATGGAGTTTTCCAAAGAAAAAAGAGAACATATAAGACCCATTTGGATCTTTTTCCATCGTGCCTACCCCCTCTAAAATAGACTTCTTTTTTTTTTCGGAGAGTTTTCAGCCATGACAATAAGAAAGCATGCCAAAATTTCTCTACTCCACTACTGTGCTTCTTTCCCATCTCTCCAACAAGCAGTGTCGTTTTACAGACCCACTATTGCCTGCTCAATCAGTCTCTATGGAATGTCATCACATTCTCATTAAAGATGTAGAAAACGATAATATTATTAACCACCACATAATACTTCTTCAATCAACTCACAATCTGAAAAAGAAAATTAATTTTTTTAGGAAAAAGAGAGAAAAATCAAAATGAAAAAGAGAGGATTATGAAAAAGAGAGAAAGGATCGGAATAAGAAGTTATCTTTGATTTTCCTTTAATTTGGGGCTTGAATCTCCATAATTTAGTTGAAGAATTAGGGTTCTTAAGGTATTTGGTTGAATTTGGGTGGTGGGTTCTATTTGTTTAACTTATACAGGATAATATCAATTAAAAAAAATCAAAAAAATCAACTACATCAGATGCAAATGCACTAACAAAGAGTTGCTGAAACGCGGTTGGGATTTGGTGTAGGAAGGGTCAAATAAATTCACTTTGACATAGTATAAGTGTGTAATAGGTCACTTATATGGTTAAAGTGTGTAATTGACTTTTAGGGACAACTTCAGGGGGGAATTTATGTCTTTTCCCTTAAAACTTCATATGCAAGTAAGCAGCATGAAGCATGATGCATGATGCATGAAGTAACTCTGCTATATTATATAACTAGATACCAGTGCTCGTACTAGCGCGGATCCAATATCTGTTATTTTTTTATTTTAATTTAAGTGATATATATAGAATTTAGAGAGTTAATTAAAATTTTAATATGATTTTTAAATGTTTAAATTATTAATATCGTGACGTAACATATGTTTCAGAAATATTTTAAGTCATTAATTATCATAATTAGTAGCATTTTTAACACAAAAAAATAAGACAAACAAATTACAACGAAAGAATAAAAAAACATTATGGATATACCCTCAAACTGTTCAACTAGGTATGTTTGTTTGTTGCCTCCTTGAGCAATTATAACAAAAGAACCATAAAATACGAATATACCCTCAAGTTGCTCAAGCAGACATGCCGACCTGCTGCTTGCTTGAGCAACTTTAATTATCATGATTAGTAGCATCCTTTGACACTAAAAATAAGACAAACAAATTACAACGAAAGAATAATAAGAAATTACAGATATATCGTCAAGCTGCTCATGCAGGCATGTTGATCTGCTGATTGCTTGGACAACTTTAATTATCATGATAAACAATATTTTTTAACATTGAAAATAAGACAAATAAATTATAGCAGAAGAATCATAACATGTTTTTTTTGAAATATTTCAAGTCATTAATTATCATGATTAGCAATATTTTTTAACACTAAAAATATATAAGACAAACAAATTAAAACGGAAGAACCATAAAAAAATACGGATGTACCCTCAAGCTGTTCAAGCAGGCATGTCGACCTACTGCCTGCTTGATCAACTTAAAGTGCCTAACTTATAAATAATTTAAGAAAAAATAATTATGAAAAATGAGTAAAAAAGATTAAGAAATGATTGAGGAAGACTTTAAAAAATTTGAGGGCTATGAGGGAATTGAACACACAACCTTCCACATATATGAGGTAGTTTCAAGCACCTGTAGGGATGTGCAAAAACTGAACCGATCGATAAATCGAATCGATAAAAAGGTAATTGATATATTATTATTGGGTTATTAGGTTATCTAATTTTTAATGGTTTTAAAAAAAATTATTGAGTTATCGGTTCGATATCGATTTTTACTATTGGGTTATTGGGTAAATCGATAACCAAATAAGATTATAATAATTTACTATTTTACACATTCGTAAATATTAAATATTAGTAGTTTGATAGTAATAGGACAATATAGTAGTACTTTAACTAATTTAATTTTTACCATATTTAAGTGATTAGTTACCAACTTTAGTATTTAGTGTTTACTCTTTCGTATTTCATCTGCTTTTGTTAATACAAATTCTAATTATCATTCTTATCGGGTAAACAAAAACCGAACCTTTAAAGACTTAAAATTGATAAAAATTATTTTATTAATTTAACATATTTAAAAACTAAAAACTAATAAATCAAATTGATAATATATAAAATCAAACTGAATCAACCGATACACACCCAACTACCCTTTCTCTAATATAAGGGAATATCAAAATCAACCGCTCATTTTCATTTAAATTAAATAATAATTTTCTAGTAAGATAAATTTCCATTCTTAAATGCAAATAAAAGCCTCTGGCGTCATGCACTTTCCTTTTTAATAAACACTGAACCTAATGGAAGTACAGCAACAAGAAGGAAAAGTCTAATTCAACGATGGCCCAGTCAACGGTTTTTTTGGTTTGTTATAGGAAAACTAGCACTCAGAAGGTCAGTCAATTGCCCATTTACATATTATACCCTCTCAATTTGAGATTCTCACCCAAATCACTTGCTTTTAACAGTCTATTTCAACCAAAATCTAGATTTCTTGCACTATAGACGGGTTAGCTCAGCGGAAAACTTTTGTACAATGAATAGTTAATCGTCAAAATTATAGTGTTCGAAATGGAATCAGAATTCTGTTACATGACCAAGGCTAGCATTGATGAAAAAATTATTTGATACTTACGTCGGTACTCAAGTTAAAAGAAAAGAATTAATCAGAAGACCAAAAATTTATCAATTTGGGTGGGATAACTTATTCCTTCAACCCACACCCCTTTGTTTTTATTTTCATCACCATGGTTAGCTTGTGAATAATTTTTGCTGTACTCCTCATCTCCCCCCTCTTCAACGTTGAAAACTCCCTGTACAAATAACTCCACATCAATTTCCTCATTCCCTTCTAAAATACTCAAGTCCTCATCTAATGGCACAGGAATAAACGGCGGCCTTGGAAGATGCACAATAAAATTCCAGTCTACAGATTTGAAAAAATCGTGACCCTTGATTTCATCCACAGAGATCCTCTGCTTGGGATCCTTTTCCAGTAACTTGTTTATCAAGTCTCTCAACGGTGTTGCCTCACCTACTAAATTCGGCGACTTGGAAATTATTCGATAATAAGTTTCCTTACGATTTGAGCCCCTAAACGGCGTCGTTCCGTACAGCATCTCGTACAACACAACTCCTAAGCACCACCAGTCAACCGAGAAATCATGGCCGTTACCTAGGATGATCTCTGGCGCCAGATACTCCTCAGTCCCCACAAACGAATTTGACTTCTCCATTGGGTCGAATTCGAGACGGGCTGAGTCAGGAGCTAGTCGAGCCGAGTCAATTGAATCGTCTGGAGAGATTCCCGAGTTACAAAATTTGTTCAAGCCAAAGAACCGGCTCTTCTTTTTGCTCTTCAACGCGGTTTGTTCGGATAGTTTGGCTGCTTCTATTTGAGGGGCTTCTGGGATACGTTTATGTGGAAGTTTTGTAGAGAGATCAAAATCGATTAGCATTATATGACCGTTCTCTTGAATCATCACATTTTCTGGCTTCAAATCTCTGTATACAATCCCTGATCCATGTAGATGCTCCAATGCCAGCACTACCTCTGCCGCGTAGAACCTGATGAACAAAACAACATTTTAAAAGATATTTCTCCCGACAAAATTCATACCAAATAGGATAGCATTCGTGCAATGTGCAGATATATAGAATGATTAATCGATCACCTTATAGTATCGTCAGCAAACATCTTTTCAGTTTGTTTTTTCCGGAGAGAATTGAGATCACCACCAGGACAGTAATCAATGGCATATCCGACAATCTTATCCGTTGATACAACTCCTTTGAGTTTAGGCAGAAGCGGATGCTGAAATGAACTCAGTAAGTCACGCTCGAGGCAGATTCTTCTGTATGCGCTGTTCCTACTGGTCTTATTCTTCTCAATTGAAGTTCTCAAAATAGTTTTCAGAGCAAGCAGCTCACCGTCTTCTGCCTGAACCAAAAATACCACTCCTTTGGCTCCGCGGCCAAGGGCGGAAGTTATCTTCAGACTCTGCAGATGTATGGAGGCAATCTGTGACTTTTCATTGTTGTCTCCGTTGTTCATGTTGGAGGTGACCGCAACCTGTTAGATGAGAATCTTTGGGGGTGGGGACTCGAATTAATTTCTCGAGCAACATACATAATTATTCGTCTACTAGGCTTTTATAGGGTGAGGGCCAAGTATTGTATTAAAAAAGAAACGTTCCAATTTAACTTGACAAATGGGTGTTTCTTTCATCTTTACTTATTCATTTTAATAAAAATAGATTTAATTTATTATTTAATTATATTTATTTTTTATTATATTTTTTAAAATATTATATTGAAATAATAATTTTATAAAATTACTTATATTATTTACTAAATCTTAATCTCATATTAAATCAATAGTGAACAACTAATATTGACCAAAAAGAATAAATTTAAGGATTTTTTTTATAGTCCTAAAAGAAGATTAGATCAAGATTCCAAAATATGTTTTAATTTTGTAATTTTAATTATGAATATAAAAATTAAAATCAAAATTTTACTTAAAAATTATTTTTTAAAGAGACTTTAAACCAGGGAATCATTCTTTTTATTCAAACGAAGGGAGTAAATAATTTTAAATTGAAATATGTTTTTTATCACACAAATGTCAAAGGGGGATAATTTAAGTAAGTTGAAAAAGTTGAGGTATTGAATGTGTCGATAGTCAAAGACTTGGGGCGCAAGTTCGAACACGGTGTGGTATTCTAGAAGCCCATGTCACGGACTTTTCTGACCCTTTAAACCAACTGACTTAGTTAATTTTAAAAAATAGATATATTTTTATATTTAATAGTAGTTTAATTTGAAAATATTACTCTTAATAAAATAATTTATAGTCACATAAATATTTTTATTATTTATTTTAAATTATATTTTTTTAAAAAAATATTTTTATTTTTTTAAATCCTCTGTCAAATCAAATTAATTCGTATGAAATGAACAAAATGAGTAGTATTTATAAGGGGTTCTTAAGTAAATGTATTATTAGCAATTTCGTTTTTTGATAAAATAGCTATATGTATGTATATTTTCTGTTGAGAAAAAAAGTAAAAAATATATTGAACAAAACTTTCTTCTTTTACCTTTTTAATTATTTTTAAGGATAATTACATGGGCTAAGAATCCATAATTTTTTTTATATTTTTTTAATCCAAATTTAATTAATTACTTAAAATAGTCTTTTTGATTATTTTCTTTTTATTCGACCTTTTCTCTCTCTCTTTATTTCTTTTTCTTTTGAAATGCCTGAACCTTTTTGTCTTTTTTGTTTAATTGTTTTTTGGTTTTTTTCTTTATTTTCCAACTTCCTCCACTCCCCATCCCCCTTCTTTTTTTCTCCTTTTTTGTTCTTTGTTCTTCTTTTTTTTGTTTTGCACGTGGTGAATGAAATAACATCATTTTTATTTGTCTATTTGATTTTTTTTTAAATTTTTTTAACATAAAAAAATTTAATATTCAAATTTTTTATTACTCTTTTTAAAAAAGTTTTTTTCCTTTTAGGATTTTTTTTCCTTTTTAGGTGGTGGGTGAATTAACATCATTTTTATTTGTCTATTTGATCTTTTTTTTTGATTTTTTTAATATAAAAAAATTTAATACTCAATTTTTTTATTGCTTTTAAAAACAAAAGTTTTTTTACCTTTTTAAATTGTTTCACTTCTTTTGTGACAAAAATGAATATTTATGTCGTTTTATTATATCTTATTTATTTTTTATTTATTAATGTTGGAATGCATGATAGTCAAATAAATATCAATTTTGATACATTGTATAATTGTTTATATAATATTGATACACGATTATACACCATTTATATAATGTCGATATATTTCATATCTATATATATAACATCGACACACACTTGTATATAATTTATACAATATCGATACACGTTTACAAACTATTTATATAATATTGATACATGTTTATACAATGTCAATACATTACATAACTATCTATACAATATTGATATACGTTTATACACTTGTATACAAAATCAATACATGAAAATAGAAATAAAATAAGTTTTTTTCGAAAAAATGTTACCCAAAAAATACATGAAAACACTTTTTTAAAAAAAATAGATTTTTTCTTTTTTTATATAAAAAGCCACAACAAAATAAAAAATAATAATTTTGTTTATACATAATTTATACAATGTCAATATATTACATAACTATTTATACAATATGGATATACGTTTATATACTTGTATACTAAATTGATACATGAAAATAAATAAATAAAAATATTTTATTTGAAATTATTATTTTTATATATATAAAAAGTCATAACAAAATAAAAATAAAATAATTTTTAATAAAAAATAATGTTCTCTAAAAAATACATGAAAAAAATTTATTTTGAAAAAATATTTTTTATATGAAAAATCACAGCAAAATAAAAATAAAAAGAAAAAAACGAAGCAAAAAAAAAAGGATAAAAATTTCAGTCTTAGATTGATTTGTGCAAAAAAGAGTCTAATGGTCTTGGACTTACTTGAGATATGTTGAGCCCAACCTTCATGGGTTATTATTTGGGAAACTTACATAAATCCCATAGTGTAAAAACAAATTACATTTTATCCCTACCTTTTATTAATTTACAAAAATCCTTTAAAATATGAGCAATCCAGATTCATCTCAATACACATGATACATAACAAGTGAAATACCAATTAATTATTTTGTTA
>JBCEWC010022384.1:0-10051 GCA_038996855.1 Solanum aculeatissimum | reverse complement strand
AAACCAAAAGACATAATCACAAATTCAAAGTGACCATACCGGGTACGAAAAGCCGTCTTGGGAATATCACATTCCCTTACTTTCAATTGATGATAACCCGAACGGAGGTCTATTTTGGGAGAAGTGAGTAGCTCCTTGAAGTTGGTCAAACAAATCATCAATCCTAGGGGAAATAGCAAGACTAGCTATAAATGGTGGCACAATAAATCTTGGTAGTGTAATAGATTGTGCCATGACCACCCATTGAACCTGTAAACCAGAACTCAACTGACATATCATAGGTAAAACCATAGAAGTCATAGGAGGACTCGTCAAAACTGAAAAAGGACCATTATGAAGCATGGTCAAATAAACTAGGGTGGTAGAAGGTCCAATCGATGTTATAGGAATTGGCACATCAGTAGTAGCTGGGGCGGGAGGTGCTCCCTCATATATAGCCAAGAACCTCAAAAGTAACTCCCGAATCGATGGGGGAGAATCAGGGGATAAAGGTGGGGAAGCATAGTTTGTTGGCTCCTCTGACACATACTCCACCTCTGAAGAGGTCGATCTCCTCTGTCCTCTGGTTGACGCTGCCCCTCTAGGACATCCCCAACCCATAGCACAACCATGAATTGTGCCTCAAACACGGGAGGGAGCCACATAAGTGGACTTGGGCTCTCTAAAATATTATTAGGATCTTGTAATTGATATTTTTCCAGAAGAAATAGATTCGAGGCTTTCAAAATATTGATATGTAGAAACACATAATTAAAATTCAAAACTATGATTTTTTCTATTAAGTGCCTCGTAGCCTCCGTAAGATTGGTATGGATGTCTATATAACAATCCACGAGACTCTACTAGACACCATGCTCTTGACTCAACTTGTCACGATCTAAAATTTTGTAACAACTAAAGAAGAATAAAATAAAGCAGAAATAATGCATATAGCCCAAAAATTCTTCCAAAACTAGGAGTCATGAGTACAAGAACATCTAAGGTAATACTGAAGAGTAAATACAGTTGTGTCAAAATAAGATACAAGGTTGTGTCATAATATTTGATACAAGGGCTAAAATAAAGCAATAAATAAAAATCCCAAGGATCTACGATGACTCGAAGTCTAAGCCGCATAGGTAAGATCTGGTTGGATGCAGAAATGCTAAACTAGAGTGAATTAATTACCCTGTGTAGGTCCCTGTTCTTGATTTGTAGGGAGGAAACTAAGAAGGGTTGAGTACACAAAAATGTGCCCAATAGGTTAAATCGACTGGGTAAGATATATCGAAAACGCATGTAATAATGAAGAAACCTGACACCTGCAGCTAGGGGTTAGTACATAATACTGAAATAGATATGTATATGAGAGAAATATAACATAGCAACAATAATCAATGATACAACATATAGTTAAAATATGAATGTAAGGCATAGAAATTACATAGAACTATAAACTGACCCGGTCACCTCATAGTGGTCACGAGTGGTACAATGCCTTAATCTTGCCATCTCAGCATGGTCAAGTGTGTAGTCTCGCCACCTCAGCGTGGTCAAGGATGTAGTCTTTCAATTTCAGAGTGGTCAAGGATATAGTTTTGCAATAGCAACATGGTCAAGAGTGCCACCATGCCCTAGCCTTACCACCTCAGCGTGGTCTAGGTGGTGGTTTAATTATACATGACATGAATGCATACCAATGCCACTATTCAATAGATATATTAGTAGTATAATAACATCAAACTCCTCAAATGTTTTAAAGGTCCTCGCAAATACCCTCAAAAGGTTCAACACAAAACATCAATTTCCTCACAAGTGCACAAATTATATCACAAGTCTCACAATAACATACTCATAGCCTATGGTATCTCCATTAAACAAGATTCCATTGCAATTGCTCATTTATTTTCAGATAAATAAGAATCAAAATTTAATTACAACTATACCACATCTGCCCAACTACTTATGAATCAATGTAGATCTTACAATTACCACATAAGTATGTCCAATGACTTGAATCCAGTCCCAA
The DNA here is from genome assembly GCA_038996855.1 of Solanum aculeatissimum. Classification (NCBI taxonomy): domain Eukaryota; kingdom Viridiplantae; phylum Streptophyta; class Magnoliopsida; order Solanales; family Solanaceae; genus Solanum; species Solanum aculeatissimum. The sequence continues at coordinate 8,043 of JBCEWC010022384.1, read as the reverse complement.
AAAGTTTAGCTGAACCTACATCGATATCAAAACTGCACTCGAACAAGCTTTCAATCATACCAAGCCTCTGAATTATCCACAAATTGATCAATCATTTAAAAAAATAGATAGTATGCCTCAAAAGTATATTTTTATACCCATATTGTCATGAATTAGGCTTATGGGCAAAATGGTCAAAATGAAGACTCTATTTGAAGTTCTCAAATTTGAAAATTGACTTTAAAATCAAGCTCTACATGAAAAATGGAGTCCATGAGTGAAAATCCCACAAAACGTAAGTTCAAATCGAATGAAAAATCATCCTTTTAACTTTTGAAATCAAAGGTTAAAATTCAGCAAATTTTGAATATTCGAAGTCATGAAATTCAAGACAAAATAAAGAAATAAATCATGAAGATTTAATTAAAATAGTGTTAGATACACTTACCCAATAAAATCCTTTGAAAATCCTCTTTCAAAATCACCCTAAAATCTTTGCAAACTTGAAAATGGAGTAAAAGTGGTTTTTTTCGGATTTAATACAACACATGTGACTAGTGTTCTCCGCGAACATAGACTAATGTCCGCGAATGCGGAGCAATGATGGTGCGAGACGTTCCGCATATGTTTTTTGAAAACTGCAAACAAAAATAGGGTTAGGTAATAACACTCCACAAATGTGGATCCTCTCCCATGAACTTGGAGAAGGAAAATATGTGCACCAAAAATTCTGCACCAGCAATTCATAAGAATATCCAAAACTCGGAACAAGCACTCGAAACTCATTTGAAATCAGAATTTCATAAATGAAATATGTATCCATACCAAAAATAGCTATCCAGACTCAATGAAATCATCAAAAATTAATTTCAAAGCCTCCTCACTGCATTTATCAATGAATCTAGATAAAACTAGTTTAAAACTCAAAATACAAAAATTGCCCTTGATAACACTAAAAATTATTTCGAGACCATTTTCAGTTTTGATTTCATCGCTCGGAACTACTGGAACTTTCAAATTCTAATCTAAACTTCCGAACTCTGAATGTTGACCAAAGTCAAACTTTGATTCCTAAAATAACTCAACACATAACTTTGGGTCTGAAACCCAAATTTTAACCCTACATTTTCTTCCGTAACTTCTCATAGTCAAGTTTCAACATTCTAGTGCTAATGAAATTGATGGATATCTGATCTAACACCCGAAACTCAGAATGACCTAAAAACTCACTTTTTTAGTAAGTAAAGCTTCCAAAAATACCAAAACTCATATTTTCAACTTTAAAAACACAGGATTTTAGTTTCAACCTTACTGATAGTTCAAAATAGGCCAAAAGAAACTTACAAATGGGTAAAATAGTAATGTTTTCAAGTAAACTCAAAAATGACCAACTAGGTCATTAAAATTTAAGACTTCCTATTTCAAATTATTGTGTTTTTTCACTTATAGATAATTTTGCCAAGGAAAATTCCACCAAGGGATGCTATTCTCAAAGAGGATCAAGCGAATCAAACTCCTCAAGATTCCTGAAAAGAAGGATTTCCTCATGTAGAATATTGAAATGTTATCACCTTATTGGCACAATCCTCAACCAACCAAGTTAACCGATGGCCCCAAGATCCTCATGATCCTACTCCAGCCTCAAGGGTGTGGAGCTTCACTAGAATGAATCCTTGAAGTTTCATGGCTCTATGGTGAAGGAAGATTCTCAATAATTTGTTGTTGAGGTGTATAAGGTTCTAGCTATCATAGGGCTAAACTCAGAGGACAAAGTGGAGTTAGCGGCCTATTAACTCAAAGGCCTTGCACAAATATGGTTAACCTAATGGATGATTGTGAGGATGGATGATCATCCTATTGCATGGGAGGAATTGTAACGCCCTATATCTCAAGTTAAGACCTGAGTCATTCTTCATATGCATATGGGATCAACTTGGTGACTTCTAATATGGTGCTATCAATTATTAAGTATTCAAAGTGTAGTACATGTGGATTAGGGTCATAAGGCAGATCTTACATCGAGCCAAGACTAAAGGATTCCAATCAGGTAAATTTTGATATGCGTTTGTATAAAGGTCAAGTTAAAATAGTCATATCTTTCAGCACATCGAAATAGGTGACCCACTACATATCAACTTAAATATCTTTGTATTATCTTTCCAATGCATCTTATTTTGCCTTATTCTGAGTTGGAGTAAAAGGTTATGGACATTTTACTAAAGCCTACCAAAACTTTCAATTTTTGCGATCCGTAAAATATTTTGGGGACGGGCCAATTTTGACTGTCGAATTTTTGTGAAATGTTTCAAAGTTTAAAAAAAAAATCAATCCAAAGGACACTTTTTAGTTGTATGGTTTAGTGATGGGACCCATGGACCGTTGATTTTGCTCCTTGAGACTTATTAAAATGTCATTTGTTTACTTTTGGTGATATTTTTACATTCCTAAAAGAGGTTTACAAGCCATTTAGCCAAAATGCATATTCCTAAGCCTATTTTCATGCCCTAATAACCTTGATCTTCATTCATTCCAAATGTTTCTCTCAAATAAGAATGCCCAATTCCTCCATCAAACAACAAGCTTCAATTTCTTCCAAGCTTTTGTCCAAATGAAAGATTCTTTTCAAGCTTCTTCCCTATTTTTCTCTAATGTATGTCGGTTATTCATCCATTAGTTTTTCCACCCATAGATTCCCAAAACCTTTTAATCAATCCTCTAAAATTCAAGTTTATTTCTTATGGGTACTTTGTATTACTCCTTATATGCATGATTTATATTGAAAATCTTTATCTATTGAATGAAATTATATGAATTGATTTTAAGGGTTTATTATTATGAACTATTTTATGCTACTCAAAGTAATAAATGTTATGACACTATGAGATACTATGAAGTTGATGATTTTATGAAATGAATTTTATGTTTCCATATCTATGTTTGAAAGATGTTATGAATGATTGTGGTGGGTTATTAGAGAATGTTTCAAATTGATCATTTTCACTCCCTTATTGCATGGTCCCCTTGGGTTTTATGATTCAAAAGCATACATGCATAAACCCTCTCAATTTTCAAATTAAGTTCTCTAATGAAGTATATTTCCAAAGAATGAGGGTTTAATTACATGTTATGAAAGTTTATGAAAGTTAAGAAGTTATGAATCCCTCTTATGAATGTTTAATAATGGTGGTAAGGACAATTGTCACCAAATGATAAATCCTCCTACGATAAGGATAATTCACAGTTGATGGATCTTATGTTTTAATGAGTTATCCTAAGACTATGACTTTATAATCTCAATAGGTTGGGAATTAGATAAATTTTCCTCCCATATAACTTGGAATGATTTTTATGATATGACTTTATGACATTTGATTTTCTAATCTTATGAGAGCACTACCTCGTATATAGTTGGACTGGATGTAAATAACCAAGTCCCAAAACTAGGTTTTATCATAGGTAAAGAGGTTATAGGTGATTACCTAAATTCATAAGAGGTGAGTTCCCTAAAGATTAGGTCTTGAGATGAGTACCTGAGTTCAAGAACTAGAGGTGCGTACCTGGTTCACACAAGACTTAGTGGATCCACTTAGGTATTAGAAGGTTCACCTTGGCAAAGTTACTCCACCCTTTCCTTTGATAAGGGGGAAACATTGGGACTCGATGGATTAGATCACATGTTTTATTTCGGTTATGGTCTCTCTCACTATGTATTATGAATTCCCCAAATTCTTATGGTATATGACATTCTTGACCTATGATTTTCTCACACATGTTCATGTTCTCCTCATGGTCCCAAAGTGTTCTTTTGTGGTGATTTATGATGGTTCTTTTATGTTATGTATAAAGGTGCTTTAAAGTTCATGATATTCATTGTTCACAAGTTCAATTGGTTTCCTTTACATATGTTATGGTCTCATGTTATTGGCATTGGTATTTCTTAAAAGGTACATAACTTTCTTCTCAAGTATGCATGGTGATCTTCATTATGATTTCTAATGTTTTATTATTGGTATGATGGTCTTTCATTTAAAGTAAATGCATTGTTGTTCAAAAAAAGGTATTACTATTTGCTTATGCATGATGACCTATTTCTCTTATTAGGCCAAGTCTAAGTGCTCACAAAATTAATTTAGTACCTGCTATTTACTCTCCACATACATTATGTTAAGTTCCATGGGTTAAGTAATGTCTTAAATGATCATATTGTTCATAAGTTTATGTCTTTTTCTTTCTTGCTTTCTATGCCCACAGACTAGTACATTAAAAGTACTAACATATATTATATGCCTACATGATTTAACCATGTACGGACTGATACTTCTCGATATCGTCCATGTGACTAGCACTGGATTGTAGAAGATTTTACTTGTGGAGAGTCCTCTAGTTCGAGGGCAATATCTATCTTCTATCTAGCTTGGTTATATTATAAAATTGATACTATTATTACTTTACCTTTAAGGGTGAGCTCGGGATATGTCGTAGCCCCCGTCCAATCAACAACTTAGAGGTATTGTTGGATAATCATGTTATGTACGTATTATGCAATGTTTACACTTCTATTGAAACTTATCTCTTAGTGTTTATCCCTCTTATGTGATAGTGGTGATCTTCCTAATCCCCCTACTTTCCTATTGATTGATTCCCCATATCCCCTCCCTTAGTCTTTTGTTATGATTGAATGATCAAAAATCATTTTCTCTTTTCCCAATAGCTTGAGACCAAAGCCCTATTTCCCCCAAGTTTGAATTGTTTGATGCTTCATTTATATTTTTGCAACCAAGTATGTGCTTATATATTCTATGAGACTTGTTTGGGAGCATTCAAGTTCCCCATTCTCCATCTTATACCTAGGCCTTAGGCTCGGCTTATGACAAGCTTGGTATTATAGCACTAAGTTTATAAATGGTCCTAAAATATCCTACATACCACATCGAGTAGAGTCTTATTCATTTTTGTGAAGCATACTACAACTATAAATAAGAGGCTATGAGGCGTTTAGGAAATGACTCACTTCTTCATGATATATGTCATGCTTTAGAACTCAACTGAAGACTTTCTATATCTAATGTTTGCTCATAGCACTTCCAGATAATGTCTCCAAGAAGAATTCCATCAAGGGAGATAGATTTTTGCATAGACCTCCTCCACGATGCTTAACCCATTCCCATTTCTCCTTATCCTATGGCCCTAACAGAATTGAAAGTATTAAAGGATCAATTAAGAGACTTATTAGTGAAGGGCTTTATTAGGCCTAGAAAGTCACTTACGAGTGCACTGGTGTTATTTGTGAGGAAGAATTATGGCTCACTTAGAATGTCCATCGATTACCAATAACTCAACAAGGTCACCATAAAGAACAAGTATCCCTTACGAATGATAGATGATTTTTTTGACCAATTGCAAAGGGCTAGTCATTTTTCTAAGATTAATATTCGGTCTGGATACCATCAAATGAGGGTAAGGGAATGTCATATTCCCAAAATGTCTTTCATACAAGGTATGAGAATTTTTAATTTAAGGTGATGTCTTTTTTCCTAACTAATGCTCTGACAATATTTATGGATCTCATTAATAGGGTATTTAAACCATACTTTGATATTTTTGTTGTAGTGTTCATTGATTACATCTTGATTTATTCCTAGAGTGAGAAAGAGCATGAGAGGCATTTGAGGTTAGTGTTACAAACCTTGAGGGAAGAAAAGTTGTTTGCCAACTTTTGTAAATGTTAATTTTGGTTGAAAGAGATTGAGTTCTCCAGGCATATGGTGTCAGGTGAAGGAGTCAAAGTGGATCTTATGAAAAAGGAAGTTTATCGATTGGTTAGGTTTGTAGTTAGGTTAGATGAAGTCGAAGATGGTTTTATGGTGGTTCTAGAAGGTTCCAAATCTTTTTTGGTTGAAGAGGTTGAACCCTAGAATGACCTTGATCCCTCTTTGGTTGAATTGAAGTAATTAGTAAAAGAGGGCAAGGTAGAGGTTATTTCCCAAGGGGGAGATGGTGTCCTTAGGTACCAAGGTAGGTAGTGTGTACCAAACATTGATGGTTTGAGGGACTTTATTTTGAAAGAGGCACATAACTCAACCTATTCCATTCATCTTAGATCTACAAGGATGTATAGCAATTTGAGAGAAGTATATTGATGGGTTGTTAGAAGTGGGAGAGATGGCATTGATATGTCCATATTTGGTTTTGGAAGCTTTGGGGAAGGTGATGATGATAAGGGAGAGAATAAAGAAGGCTCACAGTTGGAAAAAGTCCTATTCGAAAATTAGGAAGAGAGATCTTAATTTCAACGCGCATGTTTGGATGTATTTAAAGGTCTTACCTATGAACACTGTAGTTTGGTTTGGCAAAAAGGGTAAAATAGAGCCCTAGGTATGTAGTGCCTTATAAAATCTAGAGAAAAATTGTTAAGATTGCTCATGAGTTGGAATTGCCTATGGAGATAGGTATGGTTCATTCGTTGTTTTATGTGTCCATGTTGAGGAAGTGTGTAGCTGACACAAACTCCTTTCCACCATTGGAGGTTGTAGTTGTTGCGAAAGAGAGTGTGACATATGAAGAGGTTCTGGTTGAGATATTGGATAGGCATATGAAGAGTTTGAGAAACAAAGAGGTAGCATCCGTAAAAGTCCTTTGGAGGAATCAACAAGTTGAAAGTGCTACATAAAAAGCAGAGGTGGACATGAAGAAATGATATCCGTATCTTTTCCACTCTACTAAAGCTTAAGGTAATGATTTAATCATGTATAAGATATTAAATCCTATATTTTCCCCTTTACATTATGTTCCATGCATGCATACTCATGGTAATATGTTTTGATGGTATTTGATGTATACGCTTGAGAATTCATAAAAATGATGTTTAAATTTCATTAAATGTATTTATTAACTCTTCTCAAGAATATTTCCATCACATTCGAGGACAAATGCCCCTAAGGTGGAGATATTGAAACACCCTAGATCTCAAGCTAAGACCTAAGTTGTTCTTCGTATGCGATTGAGATCAACATGGTGAATTCTAATGTGGTAGTATCAATTATTAGTTATTAAAATTGGATTACATGTTGTTTGGAGTCACAAGGCATCTCTTACATGGAGCCAAGACCTAAGTAATTTAATCAGCTAAGTTTTGATATATGTTCGTATAAGGGTCAACTTCAAATATTCATATCTTTTATCACATAATGAATTAGGTTACCCACTAATTACGAAATCAAATCTCTTGGAATTATCTTTCCAACGCATTCAATTTCACCTTATTCTGAGTTTGGAGTAAAATGTTATGGCTATTTTATTGAAGCTTGAAAAAACTGTCAATTTTGGTGATCCGCTGAATATTTCTGCAATGGGCCAATTTTGACCGCTGAATTGTCCTGAAAAGCTTAAGAATCTGGATAAAAGGCCTCTCCAAAGGTCCCATTCGGTGTACGGTGAATGATTCAATGATGGGACCCTAGACAACCAATGTTTCCCTCGAGACTCATTAAAATATCATTGTTTTAGTCTTGATGATATTTTTACATTGCCAAAAAGGGTTTTCAACCCCTTTAGCCTAAATACATCATCCTAAGCCAATTTTCATGCCCTAATACCTTTCCCCTTCACGCATTCCAAAATTTTCTCTCAAGGAAAAAGACTCAAACTTTTAACCAAATCCAAGATTCTCTTCAATATTCTTCCCTATTTTTCTCAATGTTATGTAGATTCTTCATCCACGGGATTTTCAACCCATGGAGACCTAAAATCCTTTTGAGTAAATCCTCTAAAATTCAAGTTTATTTCTTATGGGTACCTTCTATTATTCCTAATATGCATGATTTATATTGAAAATCTTTGTCAATTGAATGAAATTTCATGAATTAAATTTAAGGTTTTATTATTATGAGCTATTTGATGACATTTAAAGTTATGAGTGTTTTAATATCAGGAGACTGTAACAACCCAATATTTTTTGAAATATACTTATGGTTGGAATTCTAGGATTTACTACAATCCATGTATGAGTTTTGGTGGCCACGGGTTGAGTTTAAGTGGCCGAATGCAAATTGGGCTAGTTAGTGG
>JBCEWC010022383.1:0-10051 GCA_038996855.1 Solanum aculeatissimum | reverse complement strand
AATATTTTTTGTATAAGATAACTCTAAATATGCTTGAAATGTGTACTATATAATTGTGTTTGTTTGGTTCCTCGGTGATGAAAGCAAAACGAAAATAAAAAAACGTCAAAAATCAAATCTGAAATTGAAGATATAAGATTTTTTGGGATATTGGAAAAGAAAAAAGTTGAAATCAATACCTGTTGTTGATGATGAGTTGATGAGGGATTGTAGGAGAGAATCAGGAAAATGTTTATGGAAACAAAATCAAATTTTCTATATAAAAGGAGAGAGAAACAAAAAGTGAAAGTTGAAGGGTCTTATACAAAAAAGTGTATGGGGTCCACAAAAACTTATAACCAAAGTTTTGAAATATTAGTTGTTTAAAGTAATATTATAAAACTGTAGCTAAGTTTTGTTATTTATTAGTAAATGTTTATTCAGTTATGTAATTTTTCCTTAATTATATAGATCAACATAGGCCCATTAATTTAACACTCTGAATAAAATTCATTATTCAAAAGAAGTGTAAATATAAAATAAAAATATACATAATTTATATTTTTACTTTATTTTATATTTCTAAGAAAAAATATTATTAAACATACAAATTCCATTCAAGTATCCATTAATTACATAGCGTTGAACAATAAATTTTTGCATTTTATTCAGGAATAAGTTAAAAATTAGGTGTTTAGGCATGCAAGAAATAATCACATATTATACCAAATGTTACTTTAAATTTAATAATATAAAAGGTTCAAACATATTTCAATATGATAACATCAAAGTTAAACATACATAGAATTTGAACAACTTTGTAACATAAAACATGTCTTGCATAACTGTGACTTAAAATCGTACAATAAAAAAAATTGTTACCTTTTGTGAAAGTTAATTCACAGGAAGAAAAGACCACAATCTAGAACCATGAACCCAAAATTCCGAAAGAAAACCTCAAACTCAACTTTTGTTTTCTCGAATTGTGTTTTTTGATATTTTTTTTTGGATTTTTGTAGAGATTTTTTTAAGTGTATGAGGTGTGTGCGCATTTTTTTTTCTTTCTTCACCGTAGGTTTTTTTTTTTACTGTGTATGCTCTTTAAAAACTTAAGACTTTTAAAATTATTCACTCCCCTTTTCAATACCTTTTTTAATTATTATATAAAGAGTAGATGAGGAAGTTGTATTTTAGTGGGAATGTGGTGTGTGGAAGTTGAGAAAAATAAGGAGAGAGATTTGTGTTATATTTTAAACTTAAAAAAAAAAACGTGCAGTGTGTGTGTGAGAGGTTTCTTTTAGTTGAGAAAAGTGAGGTTAGTTGTTTTCCTTTTTTTTCTGCTTTTTTTTAAAAATTTTTATCAATTTTTTTTTAAAACTACAATTTATATCTTTAAATAAAATAATTATAAAAAAAAGTTGTACAAGGATAAAAATATTATTTAATTTTTAAACTAATATAATTTAGAAAATATTAAATAGTTAATCTAAATTTATAATTTGAAAATTCTAGTTTATTCATTAAAACTTCAACTTTAAAAAAAACATCATTTTTGAAATAAATTACAACAAACTCATCTAAAAATGTGACTCTATTTTTATAGTTTTCAAATTATTTTAATAAACTTACTACAAATAAGATAAAAAACAAAAATATTAATTTGGATTCAAACACAAATATTTAAGTATTAAAAGGTAGATAAATTAGGTGCTCACAACTCCTAAAAATAATAGGTTCTATGCTCTTCATGCCAAACATGAGATGGATGAGGCTCCGGACGTTGTGACTGGTACGTTAAAAGTCTTTGATTTTGATGCTTATGCTTTTCTTGATCCAGGTGCAAATTTATCTTTTATGACTCCTTTGTTGGCTGTTAAATTTGGTTTGAGTCCTGAAACTTTGAGGGAGCCTTATTCGGTTTATACTCCCGTGGGTGAGTCTATTATTGCCCGAAAAGTGTATGGGGGTTATCCCATTTTAATCTTGTATAAAGTCTTTCCCGGTGACCTTGTAGGATATTATTCTTGGGATGGATTGATTGCATGCATCATATGCCTCGGTTGATTGTAGGACTAGACAAGTCAGATTTCAGATTCCTAATGAGCTTGTTTTGGAATGGAAGGGTAGTGATTTCATTGTTAAGGGTCAGTTTATTTGCTATATCAAGGTCGGGACGATGATTTCCAAGGGGTGCATCTATCATATTGTGAGGGTTAGAGATGTGGAAACTGAGTCACCTACTCTTGAATTGGTTCCGGTGGTTAGTGAATTTCCTGATGTGTTTACTGAAGATTTTCCTAACATTCCTCTTGAAAGAGAGATGGATTTTGGCATAGATCTCCTTCCGGATACTCAACCTATTTCTATTCCTCCTTACCGTATGGCCCTGACCGAACTAAAAGAGTTGAAGGATCAGTTGAAGGACATGTTGGAGAAAGGCTTTATTAGGCCGAGTATTTCACCTTGGGGTGCTCCCGTGTTGTTTGTAAGCAAGAAGGATTTTTCGCTCTGAATGTGTATTGACTATCGACAATTGAACAAGGTGACCATCAAGAATAAGTACCCGTTACCCCGAATAGATGACTTGTTTGATCAACTCCGAGGAGCCACTCATTTCTCAAAGATAGATCTTCGTTCGGGTTACCATCAATTGAAGATGAGGAAGTGTGATATTCCTAATAAAGCTTTCTGAACTCGGTATGGACATTTTGAATTTCTGGTAATGTCATTTGGTTGACCAATACCCCGACGGTGTTTATGGATCTCGTGAATCGGGTGTTCAATTCATTCTTTGATAATTTTGTGATTGTCTTTATTGATGATATCATGATTTACTCCTGAAATGAGCGGGAGCATATGGATCACTTGAGGTTAGTGCTTCAGACCTTGAGGGAGAAGATGTTATTTGCCAAGTTTAGTAAATGTGAGTTTTTGTTGGGAAAAGTTGCTTTTCTGGGTCATATGGTATTCGGTGATGGTATTAAGGTTGATCCCAAGAAGACCAAAAGGGTAAAGAATTGGCCTAGACCGTTGACCCCTTCTGCTATTCAAAGTTTCCTTATGTTGACCGGTTATTATTAGAGGTTTGTTGAGGGATTCTCTTCCATTGCATCCCCATTGACTAAGTTGACTCAAAAGAGTGCCAAATTGTTGTGGTTGAATGAGTGTGAGAAGAGCTTTCAAACTTTGAAGGACCGACTTACATCGGCCCCTGTTTTGACTTTACCAAATGGAATAGATGGGTTTGTGGTGTATTGTGATGCTTCACGGATTAGATTAGGATGTGTACTTATGCAACATGGTAAGGTAATAACTTATGCGTCTCGGCAATTGAAGGTGCATGAACAAAACTATTCGACCCATGATCTTGAGTTGGCAGTGGTGGTATTTGCTTTAAAGATTTGGAGACATTACTTATATAGGGTTCATGTAGATATTTTTACCGATCATAAGAGTTTGCAATATGTGTTCATCCAAAGAGATCTTAACTTGAGACAAAGGAGGTGGTTGGAACTACTCAAGGACTATGACATGAATGTCCTATATCATTTGGGCAAGGCAAATGTCGTAACAGATGCCCTTAGTAGACTATCCATGGGAAGTGTGTCTCATGTTGATGAAGGAAGGAAGGAGTTGGAAAGGGATGTGCACCGTTTGGCTAGATTGGGTGTTAGATTGACTGACTCCGATGATGACGGTATTCTTGTTCAAAATGGGTCTGAGTCTTCTATGGTTATTAATGTCAAGGAAAAATAAGATTTTGGACCCCTCTTTGGTTTAATTGAAGAAGTTGGTTGCTAAAAAGGTGATAGAGGTTTTCTCCCAAGGGGGAGATGGTGTGCTATGGTACCAAGATCAATTGTGTGTTTCAGATGTGACAACCTGAGGGAGGTTATCATGAGTGAGACCCATAACTCTCAATATTCTATTCATCTGGAATCCACTAAGATGCATCGGAATTTGAGAGAGGTGTATTGGTGGCATGACATGAAGAGAGACATAGCCAAGTTTATTTCGAAATGTCTGAATTACCAATAATTGAAGGTAGAACATCAAAGGCCTGATGGTTTGACTCAATACATTAAGATTCCTACTTAGAAGTGGGAGGACGTAAATATGGATTTCGTGGTTGGGTTGCCCTGTACTCGTAAGCAATTTGATTCTATATGGGTGATTGCTGATTGAATGACCAAGTCAACTCACTTTCTACTAGTCAAGACTACTTATAATGTTGAGGATTATGATAAACTGTATATCCGAGAATTGGTAAGGTTACATGGCATACATACCTATCATATCGGGATCATGGTACATAATTTATTTCACTTTTGGAGACCATTTCAAAAAGGACTTAGCACTAAGGTTAAATTGAGCACCACTTTCCATCCTCAAACCGATGGGCAACCCGAGAGGACAATTCAAACTTTGGAGGACATGTTGAGGGCTTGTGTGTTGGAGTTCAAAGAAAATTGGGATGATAATCTACCGCTTATCGAATTTGCCTAAAATAATAGTTTTCATGCCAACATTGGTATGACTCCATTTGAAGCTTTGTATGGTAGGAGGTGTAGATCCCCGGTAGGATAGTTTGAGTTGGGTGAGATGGCATTGATAGACCTAGATTTGGTGGTTGAAACTATAGAAAAGGTGAAGTTGATTAGAGAAAGGTTGAAATTAGCTCAAAGTCGCCAAAAATCTTACTCGGATGTTAGGAAGAGAGACCTTGAATTTCATGTGGGTGATTGGGTTTATGTGAAGGTCTCACCTATGAAGGGTGTTATGCGTTTTGGTAAAAAGGGTAAGTTGTGTCATCGGTATATCATCCTATATGAGATTGTTGAGCAGGTTGGTAATATGGTTTATAGATTGAAGTTGCCTTCGGATATGAGTTCTATTCATCTGATGTTCCATGTGTCAATGTTAAGGAAGTTGGTTGGTGATCCCAAGGCGATTGCATCTTTGGAGGGTGTTATGGTTGAGGTGAACTTGACTTATGAAGAGGTGCCAGTTAAAATCTTGGATAGGCAAGTAAAATGACTTCGCAACAAGGAGGTAGCTTCGGTTAAAGTGATTTGGAGGAACCAACAAGTGGAGAGTGCTACATGGGAGGTAGAGCCTGACATGATGAGGCAATATCCCTATCTCTTCCGATCTACTCAAGCCTAAGGTACTAGGTTCTATCCTTTCTGAATAGTCCTAATTCTTTATTTCTCTAGTTTCATGGCATGACATGCATACATATGCACAAAAATAATTTCAATGGTGTTTTTACATGAGTTTTAAATGACTTTATGATTTTCAAAAATAAATGATGCATTATGTTTCTATATTGAAGTGTTTCTTGTTTAAGTCAAGCCTTGTTCTAGCCCATTAGAGCACGAATGTTCCCAAGGGGGATGATGTAACAACCCATAAATTTTTGAACCTTGTAATTTTGATTGAGATCTGATTTGAACCTATCTTGGTAGCTAATGAGCTTCATGAGTCTCTCTTGAGTGGCCGTTTTCAAAGAAATTACATTGGTTAAGTTTTACTTGATGTCTTGTGGAAGTACTAACTTTAAATGACCATATCTCTTAGTACAGAAAGAACGGATAAGGACACAACCTATCAAATTGAAGCTCTTTGAGTTATCATTCCAATGCACTTGGTTTCACTTGATTCAAAATTCGAATAAAAAAGTTATGGACTTTTTGGTGAGACTACCTGCACAGGAACCTTTTATGGAAATTTGACTTAGGCACACTCTCATGGAGGCCTTCACGGACTGTGTGCCACTTCATGGTCCGTGAAGAGGGCCATGTGACCTCTCACAGAGCATGGTAAGGTGTTTTGGGATAGCCTTGACCTAAGGATTGGTTCTATGTATAAGGTTAACATTCCGGAAATCGCGTCAATAAGAAAGTGTGGTTCACGAATCGTGTGAGGCCTCATGGGCTGTGAACCTGTCTATGTGAAGGTGCCAACCAAAGCTTTGGACCAAGTGAGGCTCCACGAACCAGTTCATGGTCCGTGTGAAGCCTCACGGACTGTCAAGCTGACCATTTGGTTGCGAGAGCAAATGTTTTCTAAGTATGGGATTACCGTCTCAGATCTTCGTCGACGAATTATTTTTTTTCAAGTGTAGCTTCACGGGAAGACTCATGGTCTGTGTGACCACCTCACGGTCCGTGTAGTTGATCGTAAAGGTGTCATTCCAGTTATCCCTATCCATTTTATTAATGGTTTAATTATAATTTTAGTTATTCCTAAGGACATTTTAGTCCTCCTAAGCCCTCTAGAATCCCTGAAATTAGCCTATACACCCTCATTCAATTCAAATTCTTCCAACACTTAGGATTATTTTCAAACTCTCTCTTCTAAGGGCTCTCTTCCTAGTGTGGCTTGAAGATTGGAATTGGAATTCAAATGAGTCTTCTTCTTCAATCTGTCTTCTTTCTAAAGCTTCTTGATTATCAAGGTATGTGGAAATTTATTCCTGGCTCTTTTTAACCATGAAGCCCCAAATGAATTTCTTCTATTGATTTTATGAAATTATGCTTACTTTGAAATTGGGTCTTTTAAATTATGAATGATTTAATTAAATTGAAGTATGGACTATATTTAATTGGTGATTTTAAAGTGAATTAAGCCCTAATTTGTTGAATTCAATTGATTTTATGAATGTTCAATTATGCATGTCCCCTTACTCTTTAAATCTATGCATGGGTGATATTAATTAAGCTTGATTTGTCGATTTAACTATGGATTTTATATGAATTCTTCCTATTATGAACTGTAATTTCCCATGCTATTCTCATCATCATTCATGGCATATGCATACATGGAACTTGTTCTTGATAAAACTCTTGATATGGGCTTAGTCCCACCTTGACTTGACTTAATTTTAGAACGACATTGAATTTGATTAGAATGTGATCACATCTTGTCTTGAATTGGCTCTTTGAGCATCTTTGGTGTTTACACCATCTTGTACTTGCCTTGAATGAGCTACTCCTATGCATTGATCCTTGTACTATGATTTGGCTTTTGAGTCCAACCTTGCATTATTTTGACTTGAACTCTTGCTTGGGTTTTTAGCGTAATTATGAAAAGACTTGAATTATGATTTGGCTTGTTAGCCTAACCTTGCATTGCATTTACTTGAAAGTATGTAACCTTCGTTTTGAAATCTTGTATATGTATATGTATTCACATGGGTTGTGACTTAGCACCAAGGAATTAGAGTCGGGGTGGACTATCTCTAAGGGTCTATACTCCTTTCGATCAAACCATGTGCCAACATGGGTATGCTCCCTTCTTGGGATTGACTTGTATTCCACTTTTTAGGGTTGACTTGGGATCTACCTAGCAAGTAGTGCAATTCTAAGTAGTAGCTCGCTTGGTCTCTCTTGTTGTCGGTTGAGGTCACATCCTCGCTATGAATATGGAACTATCACATTCATGCATCATGGATTTCATGGCATATTGACATAATATTATTCCTTGCTTATATAATTCTTTCTATATATACATGTGCCCTTGATATCTAACTTGTCTTGTAAGATTTCATATTCATATGCATTGCATGATCGCATACTTAGTGCATTATATGTACTAATCATATTCTTCATTTACATGATCTAACCATGTAGGGGCTGGAGTTGACATCCATCCACCTTTGGACGGTTAACTTAGAGATCTCAGATTTGTTGCTTGTGGATAGCCCTTTACTTCAAGGGCAAAACCCACTTTCCTATATCTTATGTTTTGTTATTTCGAATCTATCCTATGACTTGAGGTTGAGCCCAGGTTATGTCATGGCCCCCGTCTTATCCTATGTAGAGGCATTGTTGGACATATCAGATTTTATTGTACGCCCATATTATATGCTTATTTGAGATTCTATGACTATATCATGTTTTGACAGTGGTTACGTTCATGCTATATTGATGCTTTAAATGAGATTGTGCTTATGTAAAAAGTCCCAAGTCCCTCCTTGCCTCCATAGCTTGAGTCATACTTACCCGCCCCTTAGAACGTACTAGCTATGTGCTACGTGATTCATGCAAATCCCTTCCCTGGTGACATCCCCATAGCTTGAGTCCAAAGCCCTGAAATTCCTTAGAATTATGTGCTACTTGTTATATTACGCACTTCTGAACCAATAATGTGTAAATTGATACTAAGATGACTTGATTGAGGGGTCTCAGGTCCTCATTCGCCATGTCATATCTAGGCCCTACTCTCGAGTCATGAAAGAGTGGGTTACTTCAAATGCTCCAAAATAGAGGATTGTTTGCGAGCTTACCCTCTGAGGATCCGCATAACCATCTACACAATGTCATCTTCGTCTACAAGAGCATAATGGAGAGCCAAAAATCTATCCATGTATGCCGTTGGGCTCTGTGTATTCACATTGTCTCTTACGGGCGAGGCAACAATATGGTTATCTAAGCTCTCATAGAGTTTAATCACTAGTTGGGAGGAAATGCAGAAGGTCTTTTCAGAGAGATTCTTTATGAGGTCGAAAAAGCTGAAACTAAAGGATCAGATCAATAACTTTGAGCAGTTTCCTAGTGATTCAATCAGCACTACGTGGGGGAGGCTTACAAAGTTCCTGAGGAGTGTCCTTGACCACAAAATTGTTGATGATGCCTTGTTTGAAATCTTCTATCAAGACTTAGATGAAAATGGCCAAGTTATTACTGACACTATCATGGGTGACTCATTTTAAGATTGTCCATTTTCGGTCATAGCTGAATGGTTAGAGAGAGTGGTTAAGATGAATCATGCATGTGGAACAAGAGACAAGTCGATGGATAAAAGATTTTTCTCAATTAATACTAATTCAACACAAGCAAAGATAAATGAGGAGACGATGCAAGAGCTGACTTGGATTATTACTAATATGGGGTTATTGATGAAGCAACTTCAGGGGTGTATGAATGCAGTCAATCATCATCCTCTACGAGCACCCATGTATGAGGAGCCTTATTATGAGGAGGACACTTGCTTTGTCACTGATTAGATGGGACATTTTCAGACCAACGCCCAAGGGTCTAATCAGGACTATTAGCACCAAGGTCAAGGAAATTAAGGCCAGAACATCAATAGAGTTGACACATTCAGAGATAACAACCGAGGTGGATATTATAACAAAAACAGGGGCCAGGACATAAATGCTGATTTAGGACACAGAGATGGTGTAACGACTCAAAAAATTTTAAACTTTGTAATGGTTGATCAAGGTGAGTGTTAAACTGGTCGTGGTTGAATTTTGGTAGCCATGGGTTGTATTTAAGTGGTCGGATTCAAATCAGATCATTTGGTGAGGTCGGTGGGGCAGTGAACATTCAAAGATCATAAATTTTGGTACGGGTTAAAATGTGTGGGCTTCTATATATCAAATTGAAGATCGTTGAGTTATCTTCGCAACACAACTAGTTTCACTCAATTTGGAGTTTGTATGGATAAGTTATGGACAAAACAGTGAGACTACTTGTAATTGGAAGGACGCTGAGAACAAGGTTTTGGAACTGGGCTAAGGGCTAGACCACGGACCGTTTGGTGGTCCACGGTCCATGGGGGTGCTCTTGTGGTGGTCCAGTCAGCTTCTGGAGGCTAGGGTCCCAACCATGGACTAAGTAAAGTCCCACGGGCCACCTCACGGTCTGTGTGACCCTTCACGGGCTGTGAGGGGTCCCGTGGAGTGAGGCAAAATGTTGTCCAAGGTTTGGGGCTGGAATCTGGACTAAGTGATGCTCCACGGACTAGTACACAGTCTGTGTGCAACTACATGGTCCGTGAGGCCCCTCGTGAAGTGATCCAAAAAGTCCCCCGAGAGTTCAAGCCTAAGTAGAGGCCAAGTGTAGCCTCACGGTCAGGTACACGGGTCGTGTACCAGTAAACGGCCACTGTAGCCCTTCCGTGTGGCACTGTTTTCAGTGAACTAGTCCATTTCATTAATGGTTAATTAATAATTTAATTAGATCCTATGCCCCTTTTAGGCTTTCTAAGGTCCCCTAAACCCCCTAAATCAAACCCTTAACCCTTTTCATCCATTCTAACACTCCTAAAGTCTCTCCAAAAT
>JBCEWC010022382.1:0-10051 GCA_038996855.1 Solanum aculeatissimum | reverse complement strand
TTCAAGGAAAATTGGGATGATCATCTACCTCTCATTGAGTTTGCTTACAACAATAGCTTTCATGCTAGCATTGGTATCGCTCTATTTGAAGCTTTGTATGGTAGGACATGTAGGTCTCCAGTTGGTTGGTTTGAAATAGGTAAGGCGGACTTGTTAGGTCCGGATTTAGTTTTTGAGGCCATTGAAAAAGTGAAGTTAATTAGGGAAAGGTTGAAAACAACTCAAAGTCGCCAAAAGTCTTATTCTGATGTTAGGAAAAAGGATCTTGAATTTCATATTGGTGATTGGGTTTATGTGAAGGTGTCCCCCATGAAAGGCATCATGCGTTTTTGCAAGAAGGGCAAGTTGAGCCCCTAGTACGTTGGACCTTATAAGATTGTGGAGCGGGTTGACAACGTGGCTTATAGGTTGGACTTGCCTTTGGAAATGAGCTCCATTCATCCGGTATTCCATGTGTCCATGTTGAGAAAGTTGGTTGGTGATCCTAAAACAATCACACCTTTGGAGGGTGTGATGGTTGAGGAGAATTTGACCTATGAAGAGGTGCCGATTGAAATCTTGGATAGGCAAGTGAAGTGGCTTTGCAACAAGGATGTAGCTTCGGTCAAAGTGCTTTGGAGGAACCAAGATGTGGAGAGTGCAACGTGGGAAGCGGAGTTGGACATGATGGAGCGATATCCTTATCTCTTCCAATCTACTCAAGCCTAAGGTACTAGGTTCTATCCTTGTATGGTCCTTATTCATTCTTTAAATTCTTGAGTTTCATGACATTGCATGCATACATGAGCACGAAAATGATTTGAATGATGTGTTGACATGAGTTTTGAAATGATGCATGATTCATTATAAGTTTGATGAAAATGTCTCTTGTTTGATTATTGTCCTCAAGCTATAGTTTTGCTCATTCGAGAACGAATATTCCCAAGGGGGAGATGATGTAATGATCCAAATTTTTTCAAACTTTGTAATGGTTGGTCAAGGGTAGTGTTAAACTGGTCATGGTTGAATTTTGGTAGCCGTGGGTTGTATTTAAGTGGCCGGATTCAAAAAGGATCATTTGGTAAAGTTGTGAGGCCGGTTGGGCAGTGTGCTTTGAAAAGTCATCTCTTTTTGTACAGGATGAACTATGTAGGATGCTAAATATAAAATTGAAGATCTTTGAATTATCTTCGCAACACAACTACTTTCACTCAATACGGAGTTTGTATGTGAAAGTTATGGCCCTTGTAGAGAGACTGCCCGTAATTGGAAGTTCACTGGGAACAAGGTTCTGGAATTGGGCTAAGGGTTAGACCACAGATCATTTGGTGGTCCACGGTACGTGGGGGTGGTCGTGGGTTGGTCTAGTGAGCTCTTGGAGGCTAGGGACCAAGCCATGGACCAAGTATGGTCCCAAGGACCACCTCACGGTTTGTGTGATCCTTCATGGCCCATGAAGGGTCCCATGAAGTGAGGCAGAATGTTGGCTAGGGTTCGGGGCTGGACTCCAGACCAAGTGATGCTCCATGGACTAGTACATGGTCCATGTGCAGCTACACGGTCTGTGATTACCCTCGTGAGGTGATCCACAAATTCCCCCGAGAGTTCAAGTCAAAGCCGAGGCCAAGTGAAGTCTCACGGGCAGGTACACGACCCATGGACCTGTAAACGGGCACTGTGTGCCTTCTATGTGACACTGTCTTTAGGGATTTAGTCTATTTCATTAATGGTTAATTCGTAATTTAATTAGATCCTATGCCTCTTTTAGGCTTTCTAAGGTCTCCTAAACCCTTTAAATCAAACCTTAATCCCCTTTCATCCATTTTAACACTCTTCAATTCATTCTAAAATTCTCTCAATCCTCTTAACCTCCATTGATGAAAGCTTGAAGAAATTTGGGGAAATTTATCTCTCTTTTAGTTCCATCCAATTCTCTTGATTAAACTCAAGGTATGTGTATTTGATTCATGGATTTCCTTCCATCCATGAAGACCCAAGAACCTTATTCTTTAATTTATGAAATTTAGCTTCCTTTAATTATGGGTTCTTTAATTTACAATATATTTCATTGCATTGAGTTGTGGGTTGTAGAAATTAGGTGATTAAATGATGAATTAAGTTTGAATTTTTTGAAATGAATGGAAGTTCTTGAAGGATCAATGTGTATGTCCCTTTAATGGTTTATTATGCATGGGTAAATTGCATTATGTTTTGAATTGGTATTTTATCATGGATTATGTTGAATTGCCTATAGAATTATGATTTTAATATTTGAATCTCCATTACCCATGCACTTGATTTCTCATTCATGGCATATTCATTGAAGAAGGGTTTTGATGAAACTCTTGTTATGATATGATATGTTAAGGCTTGTGATCACATAGTCTCTTGTTATGGCTCTTTGAGCATTTTGGGTGCTTACACCACTTGGATATGTTTTGAAGGATTGATATGATAAGCTATGTAGATGAGCTACTCTTATTGCATTGATATGGAGTGGTTTTGGAAATTCTTGTTGGCCTTCAGCCTAAGTATGGATATGGATTGGATCATGAATTTGGTTTTATCAAATGATGCATGATTTTGAAAAGAATGTCAACTCTCTCTCCGTTTTAAAAAGTTTACATGGATATATATATATATATGTATTCCCTTGGAATGAGGCTTAGTACCGAGGTATTGGAGTCGGGGTGGACTAGCTCCAAGGGTCCATACTCCTTTTCGTCAAACCATGTGCCAACATGGGATTTCTCCCTAGATGGGATGACTTGTTTGTTTCCCCTTATTGAAAGGTGATTAGGGAACTACCTGGTAAGTAGTCCGGATCCAAGTTGTATCTCTCTCGGGTCTCCTCCGGTGTCAGTTGAGGTCACATCTCTGCTATAATATGATCTTAGGTTGCATTTCATGCATCATGACATGGAATATTGTTATAATATATTCCCCTTTGGCTGTGTGGATTCCTTTCGTATCACTTGTCCCCTTGTCATCTCGTTTGGTCATACTATGTTGTCATGTGCATTGCTTGCCCGCATACTTAATACATATTTACTGCTAAACCATACTTTCATCTACTTGTTCTAACCATGTAGGGACCGGTGACGACTTCTATCTTCCGGCAGACGACGAGTGACATCTTTGGAGTTGACAGCTTGTGGTGAGCCCTTTTGTTCAAGGGCAATAGCCACCTTCTATCTTCCTTATATTAGTTATTTTCTTATTCTATGTATTGAGGGTGAGCCCAAACTATGTCAAGGACCCGCTCTTCTTATGTAGATGTTATGTTGGACACACTAAACTCTTGCACGTTATGTTATGCTTTATTGGGATATTCTGATTATTGGGAATTGTTATGGAAATGATGTTCAATTACGCTTATGGTTATGCTTATGGGATTGTGAATTATTGGGAATGTGCTTATGTGGAAAGTCCCCTAACCCGGTATGTCTCCATAGCTTGAGTCCTACTTACCCGCCCCTTAGAAGTACTTGCTATGTGCTATGTGATTCTTGCTCACCCCATTCCCGGCAATATCCCCATTACTTGAGTCCAAAACCCTATTTCCCCTAGAGTTATGTGTTATGTGTTTACTTTCCGTGCTTGCGAACAGATGACGTGAGTAATGATGCTATGATGGCTTGATCGAGGACTTTTGGGTTCTCCTTCGCCATGTCACATCTAGGCCCCACTTTCGGGTCATGATAAGATTGAGCCTGATAGACAGAGGGGTCCCACCACCACTACTACTACTACTACAACTTCTGCGCCGAAGGAAGTTCTAGTATCTCCCATAGGCATGGTATATGTGTTTGTGACCTCCATTTAGACCATGGCGCATAGATTGGTTTGGATTGAGACTCAGTTTACACAAATATTACAGCAAATCATGTCGTTGGTTCGCCAAGCCATTTCTGAGGCTGAGGAGCGCATAAGGACCCATTGTATAACCACTATTAAGGCGAGATTGAGACTAGTGCATGGTTGTATAGAAGATTTTGAGTGTAGAGTTGAGTAGAGCTGTACTTCAACCTAGCCTCCTGATTTGATTATGATGCAGACAGAGATTCAGCAGCTCCGGGCTGAGATTAAAGCAACAACTACAACACCAGTGGTATTCCAAATACCTAACATTGCTATCGAGGCATTTGTAGATCTTTTTACCACTGAGGAGATACTACTCTGCACCTCTAGAAAGAGGCCCCGTTCTGACACTTACGATCCTGATGCCCTAAGGCAGGAGGCGGAGTTGACTGAGAGAGACAAGGTGGCAACTGCTATACGAGCATCGATCGAGGATGAGATGGCACAGGAGGCGTGACTGCAGTAGATTGTGAGGGGTGCTGAACCCTCCGAACATGCTCCCACTGTTGAGGAGACCACCATGCAGATTGAGGGTGGTAAGACACAACTAGAGACTGATGCTAAGGTGCGCAGGTACGTTTTTGACCCCTGTGCTTTGATTCTGTTATATCTTTGTTCACTGAGGACAATGCATATCGTTTTCAATGGGGTATGGGTAGTTATAGACCTCAACAAAGTCTGAGTAGCTATGGCCTATAACTATTCCAATTTTTGAGTTTGAGGGGTTTTCTTGCCTATGTTCTTTTCTCGAGCACATTTACTTTCTGTTGAACCAACATGCTTTAGAATGTATAGGTAGTATTAGTAGCATATTTTACTTAAGTCTATGGCATATGTTTTTTTATTGAAAGAAATGATATCCACCAATTATTTTTGTTTTTAGGTAGTCAGGATAACATCCATGTGATCTTGATTAATTGACAGTGCTTGTTCTGATAAGTGAGGTGCAACTTTGATAAAAAATATGATTTGAGAGTCTGAGTTGATAGTGTAATCAGTGCCATGTGTGTGAGCTTATTAGCATGATTTTCATACTGTGTTTTAATTCAAAACTTGCCCTGTTACTCTGACTTGGATTGTATATTAGTTTGTTAGAAAAGGATCTTTGACCGTTGTTCATATTAGTCCACTTAGCCTAAATAACCAACCAAATGCTTGATGTATCCCTTGATCTGAATATTTGCCCATGCATATACCTTTTTCTTTTTGGACACCTAAGTAACCAAGACTTGTTGATTGTGAAATCTTGAAATTGGCCCTGGTCTTTCCTTGAACATTGTGTACCTTGACTGAGGCAAAACTCTTAAGTTGAGGGTGACTACCAAAAGTGGCCCTAGTTTGTAGGTTGGATATTGTGCACCTCAACTCAGGCCAAAAGCCTAAGTAGAGGGTGGCTAGTGTAAGGAAGGTCAAAATAAATAGGGTGGAAGTCAGTGATACATGAAATAAGGGAAAAAGGTGCTATGGGTGCCAGAAAAGATGAAAAGATAACTTAATAATGAGCTAAAAAGAAAAAGAATTGTAAAAATAAAAGTCAAAGAGCTAAGAACTAGAATAAGGCACCTAGAAAAGCTTGAAATAGAAGAAAGGGAGAAGGAGTAAGAAATATCATTGTTGGTAGGGAAAAAATATAGAAATACAGTATCAAGGAGGGCCTTTAGTCACTATGTTTTCAAAATATCATACCAGATCCCCCTGAGCCTACGTTATAAGCCAAGAAAGTCCTATAGTTATCCTAACCCAAGTAGTCGAAGGTCATAGTTGTGAGTATAGGGGCAAGCATAAGGTATTGAGCAAAGTGATTGAATATCTATTGTGAGAGTGAGTGATTTTTGTGTAGTCCCAAGCATTGAATCTAAAAATACTATTATAAGTGGGATATGAGACTTCTATGTGTTAGGGAACTTGCATTACACTATTGATTCAAGGCTAGTCAGTGAATATTGCTTATCTATGGTTACCTTGATTGTCATAGTTGCACTATCACATGTATTGATCTACATTGGTTTGTTAGATGACTATCTAATATGCACTGATGTGTTAGTGTGGGTGTCTGAGCTTGATTTTATGATAATGTATGCCAATTGACTGAGGTCTATGTGCTACTATACTGCTTTTGTAGATTGTATCCATCGCTTGAGACAAAAAATAATTTTAAGTTGAGGGTGTTGATATGCTTTTGAAATACAACACTTTTGATGCTTAAAACGTAGGATTTTGTGTGGTCTCAAAGTGATATTTGTGGATTTGATGTGTTTTTATATTTATTTTGCAGGATTACAGAGTTGGCTTGATTTTGGGATGAAGTCTGCAAAATTGTAGTATTTTGGGAGAATACGAGGTACTATACGGGCCGCGGAGATATCCACGAGCCATAGAGTGATCTTGTGGCAAAATCTAGTGAAGGTCCTATTTCAAATATTCAGTCTGCGATGGGACAGACGAGCCATAGAAGTCAATACGGGTCGTGGAATGGTTTCGTACCTTGAGGATTAGAGATGAACAGTTTCAGAAATGGCTCAGACGAATCCCTAGTAAGTCTGAAAAGACCCGTAGGAAGGTCTCGTGGAAACAGTGACCAGTTTCTGAAGTTGAAGTCTACGAAACCTCAACACAGGCCATGGAATCCTATATGACCCGTAAACATGTCCATGAAGCCTTCTGACTCAATTTTCCTATTTCGTTTTGGACTTGGTTTTTACTTAATATAAATAGGTTTTTAGGTTTCTTTTATGTAAGAAGAGAGGCAAAACGATAGAAAAAGACTTGAGAAACTCTCTTTGTGTGACTTTTACACTAATTTCATAGCATTGTGATTTTTTGAAGATTGATATTTCTTGCTCTTTAACTTTATCATCGTAAGTGATTGATTATGCTATTTTTTAACATGATTAATTCATCTACACTGATTATGCTTAGCTAAATCCACAACTAGGGTTGTGGGAACCATGAAGAACTAATAAGGTAAAACCGGATAATCTATAATTCTTGGAAGGTGTGCATGCATGTATTGATTATTTCTCTTCGTTTTAATTACATTTTAATGGTGGTCAACATTAGAACTCGCCTAGTGTTATTGACTGGATCAAGGTAGTAATGAATAGGAAAAGAGAATAATTAACAAAATTCGATTGATGTTTTCTCGTATAATCAACCAAATTGGATTAAGGGGAGATTGTACTAGAACAATGGTAAGGGTTAGTAATGTCACACTGCGGATATGGATCAAATCATGTAATGATATTTACCTCTTACCTGGATCAAAGGGTTTGGTAAACTTACCATTTTGCATGCGCTACACACTAGAAAAGATTGCGATTATCTAGTAATACCGAGTTATGGAATCATAGGGAACACAATGACTTAGTTACTTCTTCTACTAATTCTACAACACTTGCACTAGTATAGGTTTACTTTTCTGCAAAAATCATAAACCCCCTTTTTCCAGGAGATAAGTAGGTTAATCATCTCAAATGACTTTAAATTATCCTAAATTCTACCATATTCCCTATTGGTTCGACCCTAACCGATGTTAGGTTATATTACTTGACAATGACCTCTTTAACCTTCAAAAAAAAGGTGTAGCTTGGGTGACATCAATTTTAACTATAGTTTAGGAAAATGCTTATGTATGTATATGAAAGTCCTAAATGAATGAATGTATTTTAGTGAAAGAATTTTCTCACCTAATCATGCATTTTAGATGTGATATGGACAATTCTCACATTGATGAATTGTCCAAGGTTTTAATGAGCTATTCTAAATGAATAATGGTTTTTAGGAATCAAAGTTATAATTAATTTATGATTGACTATTGTACTATGCTTTACTATTTTGTGGAAGTTAACTTAGCACCGAGAAGTGTAGTGGTGGGTTTCAATTGATGTCGCCCAAACTACACCTCCAATTAGAGGATAAGTGATCGTTGTCAAAATATAGTACCTAACAAAGGTTAGGGTCAATTCCCTCAGGGAATATGGTTAGACCTGGAGCAATTTGAACGAATTAATCTACTTATTTCCCATGGGGGGGGGGTTGTAAAATTCAAAAAATAATCCTAAACTAGAGCAATCTATCAAGTGTGTGTTATGAAATCAGTGGTAGACGTAACTAGGGTATTGTGTTCCCAAACTCAGTATATACAGATAATTATAATCTTGTTAAGTGTGTAGCATGCAGAACGGTAAGTTAAGTTCACCTAATACTTTGATCCAGGTGAGAGGCAAATTTTACTGTGTGATTTGATCCATTCCCGCAGTGTGACATTACTAAACCTTACCTTTAGTCCTAGTATAACCATCCCGTGATCAGTTCAGGTTAACTAGATGAGGTGTCACATTGAATCCTGTTAACTCCCCCATTCTTCCATTCATTACCACCTTGATCCAGTAGATAAGAATTTGGGCAAGTTCTAACATTGAACACTGTTAAAAAGCATCATATTGAAGCGCATAATCAATACATACATGCACACTTTTCAAGAATTATAAATTATCCAAATTTTACTTTGTTAGTTCTTCATGGTTCTCACAATCCTAATTATGGATTTAGCTACACATGATCAATGTAGATGAAGTAATCATGTTATGGAATAACATAATTAAACACTTACAATGATGAATTAAAGAACAAGCAATCTAAATATTCACAAGAAATCATAATGTTATAGATAAAAAATAATCACAAGTATTGAGTTCTGAATGTTCTCTCACGTGTTTTTCTCTCTCCCTATCGTCTCCTTGTCGTTTCTTCTGTAAAAACCCTATTTATAATAAGTAAAAATCAAAAACAAAATGGAATAAGAAAACTAAAATTGACAGATCGGACGGGCAAGGTTACGGGCCATATGAGGATCCATGACCCGTACTTGGGCTTTGTACTCTTTTATATACAAAATCTGTTATCAACCTACGAGACTGTCCTTTAGGACGTCTTCTGACTTATTAAAGGGTTTCGTCGACTAACTCTTTTGAAACTTTTCAAAACTATAATCCTCTAGGAACGAACTTATCTATGACCCGTCATCCATATTACGACATAAGTAGCCTCATCTGAGAATCCTTCAGCATTCAGTATATTTTCTGATCTTTGGCATACTAGCACACCTACGACTTGTGAAGAATTCTACGGCTCGTCTGATATGCCATAACCTCAGCATTTAAAAATACACCCTTCTCTGGATCTGACCTACAAATCATTATCACGCCCTAAAAGATGGGGGGCATGACACCAGGTCATCAATGAACCAAGCACAACAGGATAGGTAACCCAAAATGATAAAGTATTGGCTAGCCGACAAGCCTACCACAACCGAGGTACAATCACATACTACATATATACATACCAATCCCATGAGTGGAGACTGAAAGGTAGCAAAAAAATATAACCCAAAATAACATGGCCACAATAGCCTCTAAGAGAGTCACTAACACTGTCAGGACAGGGCCCCCACTATACCTAACTGTACAACAAAAAGTAACCATCCTGTGACAGCTCCAGGAAAAGGTGGAGCTTACCAACTCACAGCTGAACTGGGCTCCTAGTAGAGGGGTCAATCAGAATCACTATCTAAACCTGCATGCACGAAATAAAATATAGTGTTCCCAGGAAATAGGACGTCAGTATGAATGAACATGTACTGGTATGTAAGGCAGAATGTAAAATCAGAGATAAGTGTAGTAAAAAGGATAATAGAAATACCACCTGTAACCAAGACTCAGGTAACCTTCCTGGCTAACACTCAACCTCGTAGTGATCAAATATGCATGGTTTGCTCGAGTAATCACATGTCATGAATACATGTATATAGATGCAAATGCATGACATACCAAACCAAATGCTAGCAATGGTGGTCCTTTCCAGGATCTACCCGACATCATATCTGCCAACCTGTGTCCATTCGTATCATATACATATATAGTTAGTTGGGCAAATAGGCCCCATACCTCTGATTATAGCTCAAAGTCATGCATAACGTGCAATGTATGATATGAATGCACATCATAGGCCATAACATACATTTTTCCAATCTTGGCTCATTAGTACACTTATCTTTATAACATCATAATCATTATCATAACATATACATATGGCCTATGGGATCTTATATGTCTTTCAAATAAGTTTGTGTCACAACCCGGATAGGGGGCCTAGATGTGACATGGAGAAAGAGGACCCGAAGACCCCCGATCAAGCCATCATAGCATCATTA
>JBCEWC010022381.1:0-10051 GCA_038996855.1 Solanum aculeatissimum | reverse complement strand
AGTATGCATGAGGTACTTGAAAGTATGTTTGGCTTTTAAGCCTAAGTTGCATGATTTGAAGTTTAAGTGTCAAGTTTCCATTTCTAAGCATGCATGCATATATATATACTTATAATATTCTATTTGGATGATGGCTTAGTACCAAGAAGGATTGGAGTAGTAAGTGGGCTATCCCCAAAGGTCCCACTCCTTTCCCAAAACTATGAGCCTACATGGGTTGCTACCAAAATGGGTGTTGTTTCCCATAAGGTATGCCTTGATACCGACATGGATATTGTTTCCCATAAGGTATACCATGATATGATGTGTTATTCTTTGTCTTGAAATCCTCTGAAATGGGCATTGTTTCTCCTAAGATAGGTGGCCATCCTCCGACATGGGTATTGTTTCCCGTAAGGTGTGATGTAGATTACCGTTGGCAAGTAATCTTCTCTTACACAATGAGGGGTCGCATTGGGACAAGTTCATGTTGTATCTCACATGGATTTGTGATGTCGGTTATGGTTCCACCCCCTACTCTACTTAATTGAGCATTATGGCATGGCATGCATCACGACCTTCATGGCATATTAATATATTATTCTTTCTTGTATTTATTTCTATATTGAGCCCTCTACATGTAGGTTGTCATAGGATCATGTGCATATCCATTTGCATTCCCGCATACTTAGTGCTTAATTGTGCTAACCCATATTTCTATCCACATGTTCTAACCATGTAGGTGCCGGTGATGACTTTCGCATTCTACCGAATGATGTGTGATTATTCTTGAAGACCTGCAATAGTGGTGAGCCCTTTTGTTCAAGGGCAATAGCCATTTTCCATCTATCTAATTTTATTATGTTGGTTATTTCATTTATGTATTGAGGGTGATCCTCAAACTATATCAAGGCCCCGTTTCATCTATTTAGAGGCTTATGGACAAACTCTTGTAACTCCAACTTGAATGTTGAATGCTATGTTTGTGGAAACCTTGTTTATTAGTCTTGATTATGAGGATTTTCATTTATTATTCTTATGATATGAATGTTGGGGATTTGAATGACTATGTGCCTATGTGGCAAGTCCCATAATCCTGGTGTGCCCCATAGTTTAATTCCCATTTCCCGTTACCTTAGAGATTATTGATATGTGTTACGTGAACGTATGTTTATCCCATACCCGAAAATGTCCCCATAGATTTGAATCCTAAGTCCCCAATTCCCTAGAATTTATATGTTATGTGTTTATTTTCCGCCCTTCCGGACCGATGATGAGTGTAATGATGCTACGATGGCTTGATTGAGGACTTTCGGGTTCTCTTTTGCCATGTCACATCTAGGCCCCCTATTCGGGTCGTGACAAAGTTGGTATCAGAGCCCCAAGTTTATAAATGATCCTCGGAGTCCAATATGTCGCGTCAAGTAGAGTCTTGTTCATGGGTGTGTTGTGCACTATACCTATGAGTGAGAGGCTATGACGACGTTTTAGGAAATTCCTCATTTCACTTCTTCCTTATTTCGTGCCATGAGATCTTATGATGTTTCTTCTGAACCTTAGTATGTTTTTCGCTCTTTCAGAAAATGCCTCCCAGAAGAGTTTCTTTTCCCCGTTAGGCTCCAGTGATTGAGCAGATAGATCCTCGGGTACAGGTTGAGAAACAGGTGTCCCATGCGGAGTTCACGAATGTTGTCTCCATGTTGGCACAGGTTGTGACAAACCAAGATCGTCCGACCAACCCGGTCAATGTCACTACTCCGGCCTCAAGGGTGAGGGACTTCATTCGTATGCACCCTCCGGTGTTCTATGGTTCCAAGGCCGACGAGGATGGTCAAGAGTTTGTGGATGATCTCACAAAAGTGTTGTCAATTATGGGGGTGAGTTCAGAGGAGAAGGCGGAGTTGGCGGCATATCAACTCAAGGATGTTGCTCAAGTTTGGTATGGGCAATGGCTCATGGAGAGGGTGATGGACGTGAAGTTTGATTGGGAGGAATTTAAGATGGCTTTCCTTGATCGATTTTTCCCACATGAGCTTAGGGAAACCAAGATGACCGAATTTATCAACCTCCGGTAAGGCAACATGACTGTGAGGGACTATTCCCTCAAGTTCACTGAGCTCTCAAAGTATGATCCTACACTTGTTTTGGATTCCTGTGCAAGGACGCACAAGTTCATCTCGGGTGTGTCAGACTTGTTGTGAAAGAGTTCCGGATGGCTATGCTTATTAAGGAGATGGATATCTCCTGTCTAATGAATTAAGCCGAGCAAATTGAGGGAGTTTGGATCACTCATGAATTTCCTTAACCTTGACACATAGAACACTAAGTGAATCATGTTCATCTCTAATGACAACTCTATTTTTAAGGCCATACATACCGAGGGCTCAATTTCCCCTTTTAGCCAAACTGAAATACACCGTTCATGGATGACACCTTCAAATATACCCAATCATTGACACTGAACATAAGGTCCCTCCTCCAAACATCAGAGTATGATTTTTGATGTCTTTGAGCTATCTTCAATTTCTCCTTTATAAATTTCACTTTCTCCATAATGTTCGTGACCTAATCGGGTCCAATTAAGGCTATTTTACCAACTACAAACCATCCTACTAGAAATCTATATCGCCTCCCATACAAACTCTCAAATGGTGCCATCTTGATGTTAGACTGATAGCTAGTGTTGTCGGTGAACTCAGTAGGTAGCAAGTGGTCATCCAACTCCCTTTGAACTCAAACACACATGTCCTTAACATATCTTCAAGTTTTTGAATTGGTCTTTGGGCGTGCCCATCAGTTTGAGGATGAAAAATGGTACTCAACTTTACCTTAGTACAAAGACCCTTTTAAAATGATCTCCAAAAATTAGAAGTGAATTGAGAACAACAATCTGATATGATTGACAATGGGATCCAGTGCATTGTCACCAATTCCCGGATGTACAACCTAGCATAATTGTTTCCACTACAAGTCATCTTCACCAGTAGGAAATGAGTCAACTTTATCATTGTGTCAACTATCATCCAAATGGAGTCAAAATACCTCTTATTCTTGGGCAAATAAACAACAAAATCTATATTGATCTCTTCCCACTTCCATGTGGGGATCTCAAGGTCTTTAGCTAGGCCACCCAACCTTTGATGTTCAACTTTAACTTGTTGACAATTAGGGCATTCAGACAGAAACTTTGCAATATCCTTCTACATTCCATTCCATCAATACACCTCCCTTAGGTCTCGATACATCTTAGTGGAACCGAGATAGATACAATAGGAAAAATTATGATCCCCTTCCAAAATCGAGTTTCTCAACTTATTCATATCAAGTACACACAAATCTACCTTGGTAATTGAGTACTCTATCTCTCCCTTATATGAAGACCTCTGTTTTACCTTTCTTCACCAATTTCATCTATTCAACAAAGTGGGATCAAGATCTTGCTTAGACTTGACATGCACAGTCAATGAAGACTAGAAGCCATTCAATACCATTGTACCCCCATTGTTGGCATCACTTAATCTCACCTCCTGTCTAGCCAATCTATTGACTTTCTTTGCCAACCCCATTTTTCCACCATCAAGGTGAGGCACATTACCCATAAACATTCTACTAAGTATGTCGGCTGCCATATTAGTCTTACCCGAGTGATATTTCACACTCATGTCATAGTCTTTGAGAAGTTCTAACCATATTTGTTGCCTATATTAAGGCCCCTTTGAGAGAACACATGTTAGAAATTTTTATGATTAATGATGACTTGGAGCCATTCAATAATATCATACCCCCATTGTCGGCAGCACTTAATCTCACCCCCAATCTAGCCAACCTATGGACTTTCTTTTACAACTCCTTTTTTCCATCATAAAAGTGAGACACACTACACATAGACACTCTACTAGGTACGTCAGCTACCATATTAGCCTTACCCCGGTGATATTTCACACTCATGTCATAGTCTTTGAGAAGTTCTAACCATATTCATTGCCTTAGATTATCATTCCTTTGAGAGAGCATATGTTAGAGATTTTTATGATTGTTGAAGACATCAATATTAACCCCATAGAAGTAATGACATCAAACATATAATGATAATAACATGGCTGCAAGTTCAAGATCATGTGTTGGGTCATTCTTTTCATTAAGCTTTAATTGCAATGCATAGGCAATCACCTTCCTATGTTTCCTTAAGACACAATCCAAACAAATCCATGTAGTATAACGATACATGAAAAATGCTTCCCTACCCTCCGACAAAGTTAAGATTAGAGCTGAAGTTAACCTATCCTTCAAGGCTTGGAAGTTTTTCTCACTCTCATCGTCCATATAAACTTTACTTTCTTTTAAGCCAACCTTGCCAATGGCGACGAAATGAAGGAGATCTGTTCAGCAGACCACCTATAATACCCAGCTAGACCCAAAAGCTCCTAATGTCTTAAGGAGTCAAATATCTATTCCAATTCTTTACCACCTCCATCTTCTTAGGGTAAACTTTAATCCCTTCACTGGATGTCACATGTCAAAGGAACATAACCTCTTTCAACTAAAATTTGCACTTTTTGAACTTGGCAACCAATCTTTCCTCTATCAAGGTTTGTAACACCACCCTCAAATTCCCCTTGTGTTCTTTCTAACCCCAGGAATAGATCATAATATCATTGATGAACACCATAACAAACATATCAAGGTAGGGCTTGAATACCCAATTTATGATATCCGTAAATATTACTGATGCATTAGTCAAACCAAACGACATTATTAGAAACTCAAAGTGACCATACCTTGTCTAGAAAGTGATTGTAGGAATGTCACACTCCCTTTCCCTTAGTTAATGATAACCAAACTAAAGGTTAATCTTAGTGAAGTGTCTAGATTCTTGTAATTGATGAAAAAGTCATCCATTCTTGAAAAAGGATACTTGTTCTTTATAGTGACATTGTTGAGTTACGTATAGTCTATACACATTCAGAGTGACATATCTTTCTTTCTTACAAACAACACTAAGGCACACCATGTAGATCTATTTGGTCTAATGAAACCCTTCCACAATAAATCCCTCAATTTCTCCTTCAACTCTTTCAACTCCATCAGCGCCATTCGATAAGTAGGAACGGAGATAGATTGGGTATCGAGACAAAGATCCATGACAAAATCTATTTCTCATTCGGGAGGAACACTGGGCAATTCTAGGAAACACATTAACATTGGGGACTGACTAAAGTGATGGAGTTTCGAAAGTGACATCCCTAACACTCACTAGGTTATGGACACACCCCTTCAAAATCATCATATGGGCTTTAAGATAGGAGACCAATTGACTACTACATGTAGAACTACTACCCTTCCACTCAAGAATAGGCTCACTTGGAAATTGGATTTGATGAGTTCAACAATATATAAAAAGAATATCAAGCATGCAACTAATCCATCCAAAGAATGATATCAAAATGAACTATAGAAAGCTCTACTAGATCACAAAGAACCATTTTATTCAAGATATACACAGGGAAAACTTTTTAAACCCTTTGAAACAATCAACTCACCTATGGGAGTACAAGCTTTGAAAGGCTTAACTAAGACTTTAGATCATACATTGAATCTATTTGCAAGGAATGGAGTTATGAAAGACAAATTGTCTCCCAGATGTAACAATGCATACACATCAAAATCATAAAATCTTGGACACCCTAGCATGCTTTCACAACTTCTCCTCTTTTTTGTTGCTCTACGCAAGTCATTAGATGGAAAATGTCCACCTCCTTCACTAGCATAGCAATCTTGAACTCCTTGGTTACCAAATCTGACATTTCAAAGATGAACTTATCATTCTAGCCCTAGGGTCAACATCAATGAATGGTGAATATTTGGAGAGCTTGGTGAACATAAGAGAGTATTCCCTCACACTCATGTTACCTTGATTCAAGTTGATGAACTATTGTTCCTTAGCCTCTATTAGCTCCAATGGAAAGAATCGATCAAAAAAGGCGCCCTTGAAATCTTCATATGAAATTGGGCCCCCTTTCTCACCTCTTTCTTCCACTCATTAGTCATACAAAACCTTACCCTTATACCTTTGAGATGAATGGCCATAAGCTCAGCCTTGTCTGATGGTGGTACCCCCATGCGGCAACGATCATATATGCCTTATGAATGAACTCCATCGGGTCATCTTCAACTTTGGATCCATGCTACTTAGGCAGATTAATCCTTATGAAATTCCAGATCTTAGTTGCTAGAGTTGGGGGTTGGGGAGGAAGATCAACCTCCTAGTTGGCTTGGTTGGCCAAGACATGGGCCAACATTGTGAAGGTAACATGACACTTTGCATCAAAGGCTCCCTCATCCTATGTCATGGGAGAAGCTTGATCCTCCTTTATATCCCTTGCTTTGGGACCTTTTCTCGGTAGCATGATCTAGAAATGACAAGGAGAATGTCATTAGATAGAGGAAAACCTTAATCAACTTCTAAAGGCACAACATTAATCATGAAGAAGGGAATGTTTCCCAAAATGCCTCATAGCCGCTGATTCATGATTATAGGGCGCATCACAAATATGAACAAGACTCTATTCGACGTGGTATGTCGGACATCTGATGAACATTTTAAAATCTCATGCTTTGATACCAAGTTTGTCATGACCCAATCCTAGAGCCTAGTCATAATATGGTTAAAAATGAATCCGAAGTCACCTCAGCTAAGACTCTTAGAATTCATACGTATTAAATGTAGATACGTGGAATTTAAAAATGGGCAATGGTACTAAGGGATCACTCAATAATTTAAAATCCATAGGAAAGTTAAACTCAAACTCAATGAATATTGTCTAAACATATAATCTACATAAAAGATTTTGTCGGGTCTAAGACATGTTGAAAGTTCACCCTCAAATATAAATGTCAAGAGAATACAAAAGAGGAAGTAAAAGTCTCAAAATACAAATCAAAAGTAAATTTCTCAATAATACAATAAGCATGAAAAAAAATGTTATCCCTGAACAAGTGGAATCACTAATCAACTAGTCTCGATCATCTAAACTTTGCAACACATGATTCAAGTGTATTATGCAATATCAATGTCAGGCATGAAAGAAGTCAACTTCATTAAAAACCCTAGATAATGAAATCTTGCATCGCAACTTGAAAACTATATAAATTCATAGCACATGTTTACATTGCAACACTATAGTAGATAAAATTAGGAATATATCATTATAGCATCATTTAAGACATGCTCATGAACTCATAAGATCTCATAACATAAAGAAAAGTTGAAAAGGACATTTTTAGACTTTGTGGATGAAAGAAACCCATAAATCAACACACATATGTTATTTGTGGACCTTTAGGAAAGCTTAAAGGTTGGGGAAGAGAACTTTTAAAAACCCTAGGTCTTCTTGCCTTGCCTTAGAAATTTTATGGAAACTAGAGTGGGAGATAATAAGGGTGCTTAGGAGGAATTAGGGCCGATATGGGAGGAGAAAGAATCAAAATTGACAAAGTTTTAAGCTTAAGACACGGGGAAAGATTGAAAATGCGCTTTATTAAAAATTATCGGACCCAAACCACGACCAACGTTTTCTTTGTAGAATGGTCTACGAGTCATAATTTGGGGGTCTCATCCTATTACAGTTTAAACCTCTAAAATATATATCTAAAGCTCAATCTATGACTCATAGATTAATCTATGGGTCGCAGAATCCTTTTTTAGTTCCTATCAACATTTAGTAACATTTTCAAATCTCAGGGGCCATCTAAGAGACCATTTTATGGCTTGTAAATAGGACTATGAATCTTCCTAGTTATTTGTAGTTCAAGTTCAGAAACAAAATTTTTAACAAACCTAAGAACCCAAACCATGAACATTTTTTAATGTTTGTAGTTCTATTTATGGACCATAAATACCTCTCGTAGATCCTATTGATAGTTACAACACTTTGAACAAATTTAGGTGGACGATCGTCAATCAAAGTATAAACCCAACTAAGGAGTTGGGGTTAATCCCAATAGGAACAATATGAGGGAAATTAAATAGAATAATGATCTTGAGTTACTAATTTGAATCTGAAAATGAATAAACAATTAAAACTAAATGGTGGGATTTGAACAACAAATTAAAATAAGGAAAAGGGGACTTGGGGTAAAGAAATATCAATCAAGGAATCAACGGATTGGAGGAACTTGGAAATCAATTAGAACTCAAACTATCTATATCACGTAGATTCAAATTATCTCTATAGCTAGGCTAGATTTCTTGTAACTAAAATAATTTCTCAATCAAAAGTAGTATCTAAACGTGAATCTACTAGATCTCACATGCAAATAAATATAAAATCTATTTAAGACCTTAGCGGACTGATTTCTTATTATACTTTGACCAAGTCAACAAATACCCAAGACTATCATGCAAACCCTCCACATCGAATACACTCTCATGCATTAAACAATGATCATCAAATATAATTAGAA
This sequence comes from Solanum aculeatissimum, assembly GCA_038996855.1. Lineage (NCBI taxonomy): Eukaryota > Viridiplantae > Streptophyta > Magnoliopsida > Solanales > Solanaceae > Solanum > Solanum aculeatissimum. Next base: position 1,609 of record JBCEWC010022381.1, on the reverse strand, counting down.
CACAATTAAATCAATTAATGGAGAAACAACTTGAATTGAAAGACAATAAACAACTATGTAAAAAGATAAGAGTTCAAACCAAACACTCATAAATAATTACAAACCAACTGGTTATTATACCTATATTTCTTAGCAAGAAAAAATAGGGAAATGAAGAATTTAGTTCAAGATATTACAAATTAACCCCATAATCTTCAATCCAAAGGTGAATTGTTAAGAAACTTACTTTCTTCTCCTAACCCAAGCTAAAGCTTCAATCTCAAGTGTGTTTTTACATCTTCTCTGCTGAAATTTGATGGAAAAGAAATACTCCCTTCTGCTGAGCACTGTGTGTGTATAAGAATTAGAATTATCTCGTGTGAAATTCTATTTTTACCCGCTTAAACTGACCCTTCAACCTTGTAATAGAGATAGATTAGTCACTAAAGTGAGTTCTTTATAACAAAAGAACCCTCACTATAGTGACATCCACATTCTGGTGATAAGTTATTATAGCAGCATCTACCTTCGTTATAGTTACATCTATTGTTTTATGACAGGTCGCTATAGTGACATATAACCTTTGCTTTAGTGAAGGTTTTACCTGGTTGACCCTTTGCTATAAAGATCATCAGGTCACTTTAGCAATATTACAAAATCTACTATGTTTGAAAGTTTTCATCAATTTTGAGCCATTTTCGTTTCATATTTCTTTTTTTTCTCCATCAAACTCCTTTTTAGCACAAATAACGTCAAAATATATAATTCAAAGTATTTTTAGTCTCTGTACACACATAAATTAAAACAAAGTCATAAGAAAACAAACCATAAATAAGTGCAATTTAGGCACTCACCAATACCCCCCAACTTAAAACTTTTCTTTTACACAAGCAAATAAAACCCAAACATAAGAGGAAATCATTCAAGCACACAATATCGCAATTCAATTTTCTAAACTAAGCCATGACTATGACTTTTCTTGGTACCAATAATTAGCCAACAAGCAATGTGCTTAACTGTAACAACCCAAAAATTTTTGAACTCTACTTATGGTAGGTATTCTATGATTTACTACAATCCATGTAGGAGTTTTGGTGGCCACGGATTGAGTTTAAATGGACAAATGCAAATTGGGCTAGAAAGTGGCCTAGAGGGACAGTTTTGACAGTAAACTTCAAATAGTCATAACTTATGATGTCGGATAAACCATATGAGCTACTACATATCAAATAGAAGAACTTTGAGGTAGCTTTGCAACAAAAGTGGTTTCACTCAATTTGGATATCGGATGAGGGCGGTCTGTGTCATGTACTGTTAGACGGTCCGTTTGGCTGCTCGTCAAACATGACAGAAAGCCCTTCGAGCTTTCGTGTGTAAAATTGGTTAATTACAACTTGACGGCACGTTACACGGACCGTGTGACCATTTGACGCCACTGTAGCTTCCGTTTGGGTGTTCTTTTCAGTGAAAAGTTCTAGTTTATTAATGGTGTTTTCGTGATTTAACATTTTCCTAAGCCCCCTTTTAGTCCCTTAAGGTATCTTAAGTCCCTCAATCATCCCCCAAACCCTATTTCATCCATTAGAACTCCCCTACACTCTCTCTTGAAATCTTAAGGCTCTCTTGACCT
>JBCEWC010022380.1:0-10052 GCA_038996855.1 Solanum aculeatissimum | reverse complement strand
AGATAGAAAAGAAACTAATCAAAACATAAGGTAGAGGGAGGTGGGTCTTGCCCTTGAAATAAAGGGCTCACCACTAGCAGCAATCCGAGATCACCAAGCTAAACGTCCAAAGGTGTATAGAAATCATCTCCGGCCCCTACATGGTTGGATCATGTAGATAAAAAGTATGGGTTAGCACATATAATGTACTAAGTATGCGGACATGCAATGCATATGAACATGAACCTACAAAACTAGTTAGATGACAAGGGCACATATATATAGAAGGAGAATATAGAAAAGAATAGTATATCAATATGCCATGAAATCCATGATGCATGAAATGTCATAATTCTTATAGTATAGCGGATGAGACGTAACCGACATCACAATCCATGTGAGCTAATACATAAACTCCCGAAGTCAGGCTCCCGCAAGTGGGATTAGGGTGACTACTTGCCAAGGGTAGTTACACCATACCGTACGACCCAGTATTTTCGATGTGATGGCTACCTTCCTTACGACCCGGTCTTTTCAGAAGGATTTACAAGTTATATCATATCAAAATACCTATGCTGGCACATAGTTCAAGAGTAAGAAGTGGGACCCTTGGGGATAACTCACTTACTACTCCAATTCCATCGGTGTTTGATCGTCATCCCACAAGAATACGTATATATATATATATGCTTTTCAAAATGGAGGTTGTCTTTCAAATCAATGCAATGGAAGGTTGGACTAAAAAGCCAAACAAGAGTTCCAGTATCAAGTGCAAGGGCAAATGTATAGGAGTAGCTCATTCAAGACAAGTGCAAGATGGTGTAATCACCTAAAATTACCCAAAAACCAAGTCAAGACAAGTTGTGATCACAATCTAGTCATATCCCATGTCTTACCAAAAATCAAGTCAAGTCAAGGTGGGACTAGCCTATAACAAGAGTTTTATTAAATTTAAGTTTCCATGTATGCATATGTCATGAATGATGAGATGAATGCATGGGAAATAGATATTCAATCTTAATTCAATAATACAATATGAAATTGAAGTGAAATCCATGAGAAAATCTCAATTTAAATTACCCATGCCTAAACAAGCTTTCAAGGGACAATGCATATTCAAATCTTCATAATTTCAATGCATACCATGATAGTTGAATTTAAATCATCTTAAAATCACATAATTAGTACAAACCATACTTCAATTTAATTAAATCAACAATAAATTTAAAGAACCATATTTAAAGTAAGCTTAATTTCATAAAAACCAATTCAAAGAAATTCAATTGGGGCTTCATGGTTGAAAGGAGCCATGAATAAATTCCCACATACCTTGATTAACCAAGAAAAATAAGAAGAATTGATGAAGAATAGTCTTCCTTTGATGAATGGGTTGTCACCATGCTAGGATAGAGCCTATAAGGTGAGGATCGGGTCTACCTTGGCAAAGTAGACTTCTCTTTTGTTCGGTGTAGAAAGAACATCGGGATTCCATGTAATAATCCACATGCTCTTAATATCGGTTATGGTCTTATTTCTTAATATGTATGGCTATTCGAATATGAAATATTTTATGATGCTTCTGCATATGATTTTAAAGGTGCATTGATTCATGCATAACCTGCCCTTATTCTATTGCTATGTCTATGCATATTGTTATTATGTACGATGTTCATTGATGCATTGCATGCTTACATACTTAGTACATTCTAACGTACTAATGCATACTCTTTCCTCTATGATATCACCATGTAGGGATGAACGGGGATTCTATTCCTCGCTTTTGTGGATAGATTTGGTATTGCTATTGAAGATTGGTGAGTTCCTATGCTTTGGGAAAAGCTCTTATGTTTCTTTGTTATGTTGATATTTCTAAGACTTTGTACTTTCTACTCTTGATGGTGAGCTAGTAAAGCTGTGTTCTAGTCCCCGCCAAGATCAAGTATGTAGAGACATTTATTGGACTAAAGATGTTATAATTCACCCTAAAGGGAAATGTTTAACTCTTATGATGCTATATTCTGCTTGCTTACTCTTATGATTTCTTATTTACCTTATGTATGCTTATGATATGAACAAGAGGCTTGGAAGAAGCACCTTCGGGTGTCACGTTCACCGTGTCATAGCTAGGCCCTAGGTTCGGATCATGGCAAACTTGGTATTAGAGCATAAGGTTTGAAAGCATCCTAAGGAGTCCAACATGCCGCGTCTAGTTGAGTCATATTCATAGGTATGAAGAGCGCCACATCCATGAATAGGAGGCTATGAGATGTTTAGGAATTCTTTACTTCTTTATGATCTATGTTGTGCCTTCAAGACTCATTCCCTCTAATGTTTGTCCTTTAAAATTTTCAGACAATGGCCTCATGACGTGCACCATTTCCTAGGGAAGTCAATACTAATGAGGACCAAATCCCTTCGACTCCCTAAGTTCCTCAAGAACCTCAAGCTGATCAAGTGATTAATGAGGAGTTTAGGCTTCTTTCACTATGTCAACCTAAGTTGTTGCTTTCCTAAAGACTCCAACCCCGACTTCTAGGGTGAGGGATTTTACTAGAATGAATCCCCCAGAGTTACATGGTTTAAGGTGGGTGAGGATCCACAAGAGTTTATTATGAGGTCTACAAAATTGTAGAGATTATGGGGGTATATTCTGAGCAGAAGGCGAAGTTGGTGGCTTTCCAATTCAAGGGAGTTGCTCAAGTTTGGTTTGTATAGTGAAAATCTGAAAGGAATGTTGAAGAAGGGTCTATTGATTAGGAAGTCTTTAAGGCCACTTTTGTTGATCTCTTCTTTCTTCTTGAGCTAAGAAAAGCAAAAGTGGTGGAGTTTATGAATTTGAAACAAAGTGTTATGAATGTGAGGGTGTATGTCCTTAAGTTCATAAAGTTGTCTAAATATGCTCTTTCTTTTGTAAATATGCTCCTTCTGTTGAAACAAAAGTTTTCTAAAAATGCTCTTTCTGTTGAAACAAGGTGCTATGAATGTAAGGCATGTCTAACTTGGTAAAGATAGAATGTAAGACAACAATGCTTGTCAAAGAGATAGATATTTCTCGACTGATGACTCATGCCGAACAAATAGAGAGTGAGAAACTTCAAAGGATGAAGGTGAGGGAGTCCAAGCCGATTAGATTTGATGATGGTTTTTCTCGTGCTAAGACCAGTGGTGGCCGTTTCCAACAAGGCCAAGGGTCATCTAAAGGTGCTAATTAAGGGTTTAGAGTTCCTACTCCTAAGTTACAAGGTGATATTGTTAAGGGTGGTGCTATTTCTTCTAGGTGTCCTAAGTGCGGGAGGAACTATTTTGGTGATTGATTGAGAGGAACGAGTGCTTTCTATTGTTGTGGGAATATAAGGAACAAGGTCTTTGAGTGTCCAAATATTACTAACAAAGGGAAGGAAGGGCGCCTATAAGGACAAGTAGCTCAAAAAGGGAAAGTTCAACAAGGTGCCCAAGTTCAAGGAGATGGACGTCGTGGCAACCATTTCTGTGCTCTTCATGCTAGGCAAGAAGTTGAGGAGTCCCCCGGTGTAGTTACAGATACGTTAAGGGTCTTTAATTTTGATGCATATGTTTTACTTGACCTCGGTGCAAATATGTATTTTGTTACTTCTTATCTTTCCATAAAGTTTAATGTGTCTCCCAAAATCTTGAAAGAGCCATACTCGGTTTATACTTTGGTTGGTGAGTCAATTTTTGCCAAGAAAGACTATAGAAATTGTCCCATTTTGGTATTGAATAGAGTCTTTTCATGTGATCTTGTTGAGCTTGACATGGCTGATTTTGATGTTATTCTTGGTATGGATTGCTTGCATGCATCATATGCTTCTATTGATTCGAGAACCCGTAGGGTGAATTTCCAAGTTCCTAATGAGCCCATTCTTGAATGGATGGGAACTAATTCAGTATTCAAGGGTAAGTTTGTCTCATATATAAAGGTTAGGAAAATGATTTATAAGAGATGCATATATCATGTTGTCCGGGTTAGGGATAAGGAGTCTGAAGTTCCTACTTTTGATTCGATTTCTATGGTTAATGAGTTTCTCGATGAGTTACTCAGTATTCCTTTTGAAATAGAAATTAACTTTTCCATTGATCTTCTACTCGATACTCAACCCATTTTTATTTCTCCATATCGAATAGCTTTGATAGAGTTAAAATATTTGAAGGAAAAATTGAGGGATTTGCTTGACAAGGGGTTTATAGGTCTATTGTGTCTCCATGGAGTGCTCCCGTATTATTTGTGAGGAAGAAGGATGGTTCACTTTGGATGTGTGTAGATTATCGGCTATTGAACAAGATGACCATTAAAAACAAGTATCCACTTTCAAGGATTGATGATCTATTTGATCAATTGCAAGGTGCTAGTTACTTATGCAAAATTTATCTTCAATCTGGGTATCACCAATTGAAGGTGAAGGAGAATAATATTCCCAAGATGGTATTTCGGATAAGGTGTGGGCGTTATAAGTTCTTAGATATGTAATTTGGGTTGACAAATGCCCCCTCCATCTTTATGGATTTGATGAATTAGATTTTCGAGACCTCTCTAGACATGTTTGTGGTAGTCTTCATTGATGATATATTGATTTACTCCTAGAGTGAAGAGGAACACATGGACACTTGAGAATTGTGTTACAAACTTTGAAAGACAAGCAACTATTTGCCAAATTTAGCAAGTGAGAATTTTGGTTGAGGGAAGTGACATTCCTTAGCCACATTGTGTCCGGTGATGGTATTATGATTGATCCGAAGAAAATAGAGGTGGTGAAGAATTAGCCTAGACCATTGCCTCATTCGGATATTAGGAGTTTCTTGGGTTTGGTCGGGTACTATTGGAGATTTGTTAAAGGATTCTCCTCTATTGCATCACCTTTGACTAGTTTGACCCCAAAAAGGTGAAATTTCAATAGTTAGATGATATGAGAAAAAATTTCAAAATTGAAGGATCATCTTACTTCAACCCATACTTTGACCATATCAGAAGGTTCAGATGGTTTTGTTGTCTATTGTGATGCTTCACGTGTGGGACTAGGTTGTGTGTTGATGCAACATGACAAGGTCATTGCCTATGCTTCAAGGCAATTGAAGGATCATGAAAGGAACTACCTGACCCATGATCTTGAGTTAGTGGTCATTAAGTTTGCATTGAAGATATGGCGTCACTATCTTTATGGTGTGCATGTTGATATATTTATCAACCATAAGAGCTCGCAATATGTGTTTAGCCAAAGGGACTTGAACCTTAGGCAAAAGAGATGGCTAAAATTGCTCAAGGACTATGACATGAGTGTATTATATCATCCGGATAAGGCAAATGTTGTGGTCGATGCTCTTAGTAGGGTGTCTATGAAAGTGTGACAATAAAATAAAAGAGTTGGTAAAGGATGTACACCGATTGGCCTGATTGAGTGTAAGGATGAGCAATTCACAATTTGGTATTCTTGTGCATAATGGAGCGGAGTTGTCATGACCCAAGCCTAGGGCTTAGGTACGACATGGCGAATGTGGATGTAACAACCCAGACTTTTGAAAACCTTGTTGATGCGGTGTACATTGATTTTGATCTCATTTTGGGTGGTTTATGATCATCATGAGTGTCACGACCCAGAAGGGGGCCTAGATGTGACATGGCAAAAGAGAACCCGAAAGTCCTCAATCAAGCCATCATAGCATCATCACACACATCATTGGTTCGGAAGCGCGGTAGTAAACACATAAGCTCTGAGGGAAATGGGGCTTTGGACTCAAGCTCTGGGGATGTTATCGGGAATGGAATGAACATGAGTCACATAGCACATAATAGTTATCTCTAAGGGGCGGGTAAGTAGGACTCAAACTATGGGGCATTCCGGGTTAGGGGACTTTCCACATAAGCACATAACCAACACACAATCCCAACATCCAGTCATAAGCATAATCAATACCATTTCCATAACCAAAAGTCATAAATCATAATATCTCAATAGTCATATTACTCAACAATTACAATCCAACGTACAAGAGTTTAGTTTGTCCAACAAGCCTCTACATAAGATAAACGGGGCCTCGACATAGTTTGAGGTTCACCCTCAATTTATAAGTAAGGAAAAGTAAAAATAATACTAGCTAGATGGAAAGTGGCTCTTGCCCTCAAACAAAAGGGCTCACCACAACAATAGTCTTCAATTTGATCACTCGTCGTCCTGTAGGAGATAGAAGTCGTCTCCGATCCCTACATGGTTAGAACATGTAGACAAGGAATATGAGTTAGCACATAATATGCACTAAGTATGCGGGCATGCAATGCATATGGCAATATAGTATGACCAAGCAACATGACAAGGGGACAAGTGATACGAAAAGAGTGCACGTAGCCAAGAGACATATAACAATATGCTATGCCATGATGCATGAGATGCAATCCTACGATCATAATATAGCGGGGATGTAACCTCAACTGACAACGGAGAAGACCCGAGTGAGCTACTACCCAGATCTGAACTACTTGCCAAGTAGATCCCTAGTCAACCCTTCAACAAGGGGATACATAACAAGTCAATTCCTATCTAGGGAGATAACCCATGGTGGCACATTATTTGACGGAAAGGAGTGTGGACCTTTGGAGATAGTCTACCCCGACTCCAATCCCTCAGTGCTAAGTCTCATCCCACGGGAATACATATATATACATGCAACTTCAAATCGAAAGACTTACATCCTTTTCAAATCATGCATCATTAGTCAAAACCAAAATCCTTGATCAAACCATATTCATGCTTAGGCCAAAGGCCAACAAAAGTTTCCAAAATCATTCTAATAATCATTTCCATATCAATACAATAAGAGTATCCCATCTACATAGCTTATCATATCAAACCTTCATAACATATCAAAGTGGTGCAAGCACCCAAAATGCTCAAAGAGCCATAACGGAGAGACTATGTGATCACAAACCTTAACATATCATATCATAACAATAGTTTCATCATAACCAATATTCAATGCATATGCCATGAATGAGGACCAAGTGCATGGGTAATGGAATTCAAACTTTAATTCCCAATTCAAGAGGTAATTCAACATAAATCATGAGAAATTCCATATTTAAAGCATAATGCAATTTACCCATGTATAATTAAATCATTAAGGGACATGCACATTGATCCTTCCAGAATTTCCATGAACATTCATAAAATTTAAACTTAAATCATCATTAAATCACCTAATTTCTATAACCCACAACTCAATTCAATGAAATATAACAAAATTAGAAGAACTCATAACTTAAAGAAACTTAAAATCATCAATTAAAGAGTAGGGTTCTTGGGTCTCCATGGATGAAAGGGAATCCATTAATCAAACCCACATACCTTGAGTTTAAGTAAGAGAATTGAAGAATTTAGCAAGCAAGGTGATCTTCCCCAATTTTCTTCAAGCTTCATACAATGGAGGTAAAGAGAATTCAAGAAATATTAGAGAGGATTCAAGAGTGTTTTGATGAGTGAAATAGGATTAGGGTTTGAATTTAGGAGTTTAGGAAACTTTAGGGAGGTTAAAAGAGTCATAGGATTAAGCCAATTTACGAAATTACCACTAATGAAGCGGACTAACCCCTGAAACACAGTGCCACACGGAAGGCCCCAGGTGGCAGTCCAATGGCACACGGACTGTGTACCTGTCCGTGTGGCTTCACTTGGCCACGATTTTGACTCGAACTCTCATGGGGCTTTCTAGAACACTTCACGGAGGGACTCAACGACCGTGTGGATGCACACAGACCGTGTACTGGTCCTTAGAGCCACACTTTTCCTGGAGTCCAGCCCCAAAAACTTTCCAAGTCTCTGCCTCACTTCACGGGACCTCTCACGGCCGTGTAGGGTCTCACGGACCGTGGGGTGGTCTGTGGGGTTTGCCTTGGTCCTTGGCTGGGGTCCTGGACACCAGGATCCCACTGGAATATCCCACGAGCCCCCACACAGACCATGGACCTTCACACGGTCCGTGGTCCAGTCCTTAGCCCATTTCCAGAACTTGTTTTCCAGCGTCCTTCCAATTACGGGCAGTCTCACTGTTTTGGCCATAACGTTCTCATACGAACTCCGAATTGCGTGAAACTAGTTGTGTTGTGAAGATAACGCAAAGAGATTCGATTTGATATATAGTAACCCACACAGTTCACCCCTTACAAAAAGTTATGATCCCACAAAGTACACTGCCCAACCGGCCTCACTATGTCACCAACCGATCAGTTTTGAATCCGGCCACTTAAATACAATCCTTGGCTACCAAAATTCAACCATGACTAGTCCAAAACCATACAAGACCAACCATTAAGAAGTTCAAAAATTTTTGGGTCGTTATATCATCTTCCCCTTGGGAACATTCGTCCTCGAATGAGCTAAAACTAAGGCTTGAGGACATCAATCAAAATAAGAGAAATTCTAACCATAACTCAAAAGATCATGCATCATATCAAAAGTCTTTCAAAACTCATGCCAAAATATTATTTAAATTATTTTCTTGCTCATGTATGCATGCAATGTCATGAAACTCAATAAATAAGGAATTAGGACAAATAAAGGATAGAACCTAGTACCTTAGGCTTAAGTAGATTGGAAGAGGTAAGGATATTGCTCCATCATATCCAACTCCGATTCCCACGTTACACTCTCCACCTGTTGATTCCTCCAAAGCACCTTGACCGAAGCTACCTCCTTATTGCGAAGCCGCTTCACTTGTCTATCCAAGATTTCAACCGACACCTCTTCATAGGTCAAGTTCCCTTCAATCATCACACCCTCCAAGGGTGCAATTGCCTTAGGGTCGCCAACCAACTTCCTCAACATACATACATGGAAAACTAGATGAATAGAACTCATGTCCGAAGGTAAATCCAACCTATAGGCTACATTGCCAACCCGTTCTACAATCTCATAAGGTCTGACGTACCTAGGGCTCAACTTGCCCTTTTTGCCATAATGCATTATGTCTTTCATGGGAGACACTTTCACATATACCCAATCACCAACATAGAATTCAAGATCTCTCTTTCTCATATCTGACTTGGACTTTTGACGACTTTGGGTCGTCTTCAACCTTTCCTAAATCAACTTCACCTTTTCAATGGCCTCAACAACCAAATCCGAGCCTAGCAAGGCCGCCTCACCTATTTTAAACCAACCAACGGGGGACCTACATCTCTATCACGATCCAGATAGGGGGCCTAGATGTGACATGGTGAAAGAGGACCAAAAAACCCTTGATCAAGCTATCATAGCATCATTACACTCATCATCGGTTCAGAAACGCGAAAGCTAAAACATGTAGCTTATAAGCTCTAAGGATTTAGGGACTTGGGACTCAAGCTATGGGGACAATACGAGAAAAGGAATAAACATGCTTGCACATAGCACACAATCATACATCATGCTCAACATTCTAGTCATTATAATAACATGGGGACATAGCCGTTACCATAACATGAAAACATAACCATAAACCAAGTGGAAATAACATCATATTACATAGCCAAATTTCCAATATACAAGTCAAACGTACAATAGTAAGATTTGGTCCAAACATGCCTCTACTTAGATGAGCGGGGCCTCGACAAGCTTTGAGGCTCACCCTCAAGTCAAGAAAGTAAATACACAAAAGTAAAGAGGTAGATAGACGGTGGCTATTGCCCTTGAACAATAGGGCTCATCACTAGCAAATCTTCACAACAATATCAAGTGTCGTCCGGGAGAATGTAGTAATCACCCTCATCCCCTACATGATTATAACATGTAGAAAAGAATATGGGTTAGCAAAATTAAGCACTAAGTATGTGGGCATGCAATGCATATGACAAGTATAACATGACCAAGCAATATGACAAGGGGACCATATATAGAAGGATTGCTCGTAGCCAAAGAGTAGTATGACAATATGCCATGCCATGATATATGAGAATGCAAATCCTATGTTCATATATAGCGGGAATGTAACCTCAACTGACAACATGGGTGACCTGAACGAGCCACTACCCAGATCCGGCCTACTTGCCAAGTAGAGCCCATGACACCCTTAAACAAGGGATAAAACATGAC
>JBCEWC010022379.1:0-10052 GCA_038996855.1 Solanum aculeatissimum | reverse complement strand
TTTTTCTAAAAGAAATATAAAAAAAATTCACACATAACAATTCTTTTTAGCGCAATTAAGAAATTTTTTATTATAAGTAGCAGATCTATGGGTTTGTATGGATACCTATGTTTTATCCATTTCAATCATATTTTTATGAACTCTTAAAATAGATCAACCCATATTTACCCATTTTAGAAAATATGAGTGATCCATTAAAATAAATATGGGTTAAATGAACTCATTTCTCCTTATATGGACTAAATATTGTCACCCCTACGTGACATTGATAAAAAAAATTGTATTTTTAAAATTCTTAAATTGCTAATTATTATTATTAATAATACATTGTTGACTATTACCATTTATAGTATTATTTTAAAAAAATAATTTTTAAACATATTAGATACTTATAAGGAAGTAAAACAAATAAAATGAAACGAAGAAACTAAATATAAATAGAGAAAATTAGAGAAGTAGGGCAAAATCGATCAATTAACTAACACCCGAAGCTCATCTATTTATGTACCGCAAGTGAGATTTTGAGAGTTCATCAAAATTTTAAAATGTATGTTAAATATTTAAAATTATCGATTATTGTAATTTATAGAACTATTCTTTTAATAATTTTTAAATACATAATATATCAATAAATAAATAAATAAATACTAAATGGCAAGATGCCCGATGAATGGAGGAGGAGTACAATGGTTCCACTGTACAAGAACAAGGGTGATATTCAAAATTGTAACAATTACAGGGGTATCAAGTTGTTAAGCCACACGATGAAGGTTTGGGAGAGAGTCGTGGAGATAAGGGTGAGAAAAATAGTGTCTATTTAAGAGAATCAATTTGGATTCATGTCGGGGCAGTCAACTATTGAAGCAATTCATCTTGTTCGGAGATTAGTGGAGAAATATAGGGAAATAAAGAAGAACCGATCTCGAGAAGATGTATGACAAAGTCTCGAGGGATGTCCTATGGAGGTGTCTAGAGGTGAAAGGTGTTCCAATGACGTCTATTAGAGTGATTAAGGACACGTATAACGGATCCAAAACTCGGGTAAGAATGGTGGGAGGAGACTCAGAGTATTTTCCTGTTGAGATGGGACTTCATCAAGGATCTGTGTTGAGCCCTTTTCTTTTTGCCTTAGTGATGGATGAGCTGACACAGTCTATTCAAGAGTAGGTTCCATGGTGTATGCTATTTGCGGATGACATAGTTCTGATTGATGAGACTCAGGCTAAAGTTAATGATAGATTGGAGGTTTGGAAACATGCTTTGGAATCTAAAGAGTTCAAATTGAGCAGAATCAAAACAGAATACTTGGAGTATAAATTCAGTATCGAGAGGGATTAAACAGACAGTGATGTGAGACTTGTCACTCAACCTATTCCCAAGAGAGAAAACTTTAAATATCTTGGATCCATCATCTAGAATAATGGCGATATCGATAATGATGTCACACATCGTATTGGGGCAATATGGACGAAATGGACGCTTTGCCTCTAGAGTACTGTGTGATAGGAAGATACCACATAAACTTAAAGGTAAGTTTTATAGGATGGTGGTTAGACCATCTCTATTGTATGAGATGGAGTGTTGGCCAATCAAAAACTCACATATTCAGAAGATGCAGGTCGCGGAGATGAGGATGTTGAGATGGATGTGTGGACATACCAGGAGTGATAAGATTAGGAATGAAATCATTCGGGAGAAGTTAGAGGTGATTGACAAGATGAGGGAAGCGAGACTGCGATGGTTTGGACATGTGCAGAGGAGAAGTACAGATGCTCATGTTAGAGGTGCGAGATGTTGGATTTAGAGGCTACATGGAAGAGTAGAGGTAGACCGAAGAAGTATTGGGGGAAAGTGATCAAATAAGATGGCGACACTTGATCTTACCGAGGACATGACCTTAGATAGAAAAAAGTGGAGGGCGTGTATGAGAGTAGCAGGTTAGTAGGGATAGATTAGTAGGTTTAGTTCGGTCTTTATTATCCTGTGGTGTCATTATCTGTCTTATATTTTTTAAATTTATTGTATCTACCTTCTATCATTGTTTTCATTATTAGTCGTTCTTCCTTGTTTTGCCTTTACTTTCTTTGTTTTCGTATATAGTTTATTCTGCTTATAGGTTTTTGAGACGAGGGTTCCCCGAAAACATTCTCTCTACCTCTATGAGGTAGTGGTAAGACCTGCGTACATTTTACCCTCCCCAGACCCCACTTGTGAGATTCCATTGGGTATGTTGTTGTTGTTGTATAATTGATAGCACCATATTTTCATAAATTTTAAATATATAATTTATATTAAAATAGAAAAATAAGCAAAGAAATATTAAATATGAAAAAATAGAGGAAATTTGAGGAGGAGCTTAGGGAATGTCATGACCCAAAAATCTGGGTGTGATGACACTCACCTATCCCACCAAGGTGAGTCAGCCCAAAACCCAACAACTTAACAATATAGATAAAGCGGAAGATAAACAAACTAATAAGATATATAAATGCGGAAAAAAATAACTACAACCATCCCAAGAACTACTGTCACATTACAAACCTCTAAATGTAGAATACTCAAAAGAAATACAAGTCTCAACTGTCTAGTTATCAAATAGAACATAACATAATAAGGACTCCTCAAAGGTATGCTAGGGACTGAAGCAACTACCTCAAGGAATATCCAGAAGCTCGATCCCGAACTGAGAGAAACCTAGCAGGATGGACTGGGCTCACAACCTAAAAAAATGTAGCAAGGGGTGAGCACCAAACAACAGGGTACTCAGCAAAATGGAACTAACCTAAATTAAAGCAATGAAGAACACAAGTAGCTCCTTATATCTCAACCACAATCAGCCGAACTACAACCCTGCACTCAGAAAAGTCCTAGCACAATATAATATACAGATCACAATAATATAAATATACTCATCATTTGACATGATATCTCAATACACAGGAATACTAGTAGATTCAACACATACTCACAACATGGATAAGATAAGTATACAACAAACAACAGTATCAACCAAGTATGATGTGAGATGAAGTGAATGTCATGTGGTGCATAACATGCAATACAATGTCAAATAATTGTGATGTATATCTGTCCTAGAATACACATTCACTAATTAGATATGGTTGTCTGCCTCAATCGGACTCTATGGGGGACATATCTGTCCATGTATCTGTGAATACCACCGTTAAAGACCTTAACTAATGCTTACCCTGTCCGGAAGAAACCTCAGACCCTTCTGAAAAAGACCTCGGACCCAAATACCACTGGCAGAGACCTCGGCTAAACATCGACCGGTAGAGACCTCAACCACCAACCACATGTCACCTTACTCATATCTCAACCATAGCCATCACAAGTATCAATGCACAAATCATAATGAATGCAATATGCAAGATCATAATTATATCATAGTGTCAACATCATAATGATCTCAATATCTCATTTTTATCAATAGTTCAGTATCATCGGTGTTTCAATATCTCAATCTCATCAATGTATTAGTATCAATATTACCTCAGTCTCATCAATGTCTCAGTGTCTTCAGTATCTCAATCTTATCAATGTCTCAATATCGAATGATTCACAAGATCACATAGAGTACGAATGCACAATTAATTCCTATGCATTATAGCACCATATGAACAAGTATTCAATACAAGAGGTCATGATCAACCCTACAATTATACAATTCTACCCCCAAATACTCAATTTCATTCATATAGGAGCATACAAGGTTCAATCATACTTAACAAAAGGTTAAAAGTCCACTTGCCTCGATTAAAGTTCCAAATCAAATCAAAATTGCCGCTTTTCCCCTCTTTCAGTACTTCAAATCACCACAATCTATTCAAATATGACATCATAATAACATAACAAATCTAATGACACTAAAATCACTCAATTCGGAGAAAATAGGTAAAATGGTAAAAAATCTCATGTAGAAAATATTGTCGGAACCTGAAAATTAATATAAGAAAATGTTCTCCACGTAATAAGGAACTCAACAGTGAAAATGATTTTAAAAACAGAGTTAAGATGATGGAGGAATCAACGATTCAAGTTTAGAAAATCCATATCCGAAAATTCTCAATTTATACCATTAAAATCTCAAAACTAGAAGTTAAAATCATCAATTAATCAAGGCTTAAGTCATCAGCAAACACCTAAACTTGTATCCATTTTTCATTTAGACACCTCAAACTAACATTTGTTCCTAATAGACACCTCAACCAACCAAGATTTCAACCCCTTAAATATTGTTTTTCCTACATGGCGTTTGGTGTGAGCCTCACGTAAAAAGGGAGCGTGAGAGCTCTGTAGTTTCTATCTCCACCATCCGTTGAAGATGAAGTTGCCGTTGTGCACAAAAATCATTACCATTAACGGCTCCAATTTGTACCCTTTTTCTCTCCATTATATAGCCTAAATCCCAATTCTCCATCCTTGTTTCTTTTTTTTTTTGTCTTCTTTTCTCCATGTTTCTCCAAGATCTCCATTCTTAATCCTAATTTTTGGTCTCCTTCATCACTGTAGTTCTGCAGGACCTGTATCCTTGATCCCAATTTTGTTTTGGTCTCCTTCGTCTCTGTATTTTTTGATTTTTGATATCGACGTCGACATTCAAAACTTTGGTCCCATTTTTTACTGTCAGTGGCAGTGAAACTGTGAAGTGAAAGAGATTGAAGAATTCTTTAATGTGGATCATTAAAGTGCCATTAGATTGGACAAAATCATTAAGGAAAATTCTTATTTTTGAGTAATAATACCCAACAACTTTCGAATTTTTATTTTCGAACAAACAAGTTTTTGAATTCTTAGTTCATGAATACGTTGCAAAATTCAATGAATATCGAAAAAGCCAATATATGTAATTGTGGTGATTATTATTGTTTGAAAATGTCAAGGACTCCATTGAACCAAGGTCGTAGATTTTTTGGATGCAAATCACCAAAGGTTTGTTATTTTTTTAAAATTTACATCAGTATTATATATACAATCTTTCTTTTTATTCTCGAATATGATTGTAGAAAAATGGTGGATGTGCACCTTTTAGATGGATTGATCCTTCACCAGAATATGCTGATTTTCAAGCTAAGTTGATGTCGTCGTTAATAAATAGATTTAAAGATGGTAAAAATCCCATTGATCGACTAAAGAAAAAATTGAAAGAGATTTTTTGAAAATGAAATTGAACAAAAATGAAGAGAAGATGATGGTAATGAATCACAAATTCAAGAAAGTTAAACTACAAAGGGATTCATCAAATGCCAAATTTAATAGACTTGTTATTGTTCTTCTTTGTCTAGTTACTATAAAATGGTTCTTTAATCTAGTGCAGTGTTGTTGTAGTTGACTTAAGCCTTCATATTAGTTGAAAGTTGAAAATTAGGATTTGTTAATGTATTTGATTAGCAATGTTACAAGTAATGAGTTTTGTTGATTTTGTCAAGTAAAGTTGAACTTACTGTTGCATTGTTCTCAACTACAACTTAAGGGAAAAGTGTTGTTTGAGCATGTTGCTCTTGTTTATGATTTTCCACACCCAAGACACCACAGTTAGTTAGAATAGATTGATGTTTAAATTCTGCATGAATGAAATCATCAAGTGTTTCTTTTGTTGCTTTAGAAATGTTTTGCAGGTCTTCAGTTGTATTTGTTCCAAATTAGTTTTTTTAGGTAAATTAATTTTATTTCTTTTACAGCATTGTGCAAAGGAATAGCGACTTATGCCTAACATTAAATTTGTGCATATAGTAACTGACATTTGTGCAAAGCATTTGTCAATGAAGTAACTGTCTTATGCCTAACATTAAATTTGTACTAAGTATTTAGTCATATTGTATATCACAAAGATGCAGTAACATTAACACAAGTTGGTCAAAATAAATTACACAAGTTCAAAAGTAAACTAAAGTATTAATATCACATCAAACTCAAACCCTTTTAATATTTTCCAAAATTCTAATAGCTTTCCAGATAAACTACTTCTTGGAGGTTTCACAAGTTGCTGCCACTTTATTTTTCTTATTTGCTCCCATTTGTTGCAACTTTGAGGTGTTAACTGCATCTTTTCCATTCCATATTAGGCCACGGGGTTTAAAATCAATATCTATATTGGTTGGTGAAGTATTCTTCAAATTTGTTAGCCCATGTAGAACCATCTTACTTAATGTACTGGGCTATAATAAAAGAAAGATTAGAATAAGTGAAGAAGCAATTATGATAAGTAAATAGGACAAAAATAATTAAACCTACATTAAACACTTGGGTTCCATTAGTAGAATCAGAGTATACACCAAAACCAACTGTATGCCTTTTGTTTGTTGCATTAGCAGCAACAAATAAGGCCAAATTGTATGATCTCTTGCGAATTGATTTAGGTGGCAGTTGACTAGAAGAATCTTGTGTCTCACTAACAAATGGAGTTCCTCTTGCATTAGCTTTTTTCCTCTCCAATCCTCTTCCTAACCCACCATGTCCCTCTTTATGAGGAGCTCTTGGTACAGATCTGATGTCACTACAAACAAAATTGTAGCTTTCATACACCTGATGCTGCAACAAAGTAAAACAAACCAACAAGATGAAATACAAATACCATTAGCTATACCAAGAATCCAACAAACTCACAAGAGACTTGACCACAATAGCTTTAGGCAGCAGACCCAATATGGAAATCAACACCAAGAATAAAAATCATTCCCCCATTCTAATTCAAGTCTCCACCATTCCATCCCATCCGTAATCCATTTTCAAAATGCAAATACCACTAATAGAAGTAGCAACAAATTCACAAACTCAGAAACTAAAAAAAATATAAAGTAGCAGCAACAGTAAATTGAAGCAACAATTAAAACAAAACTAACTCGAACTAGCCAGTAAACTAAAGCCTGAGAATTCATGTGCCTTGAGAATTCTAAACTGAAGCAACAACTAAAACTAAACTAACTCAAACTAGCCACTAAACTAAAGCCTTGAGAATTCATGTGTCTTAAACTCATGGTTCAACAGTAAACTAAAAATTCACAGACTAAAAGAAGCCAATAAAACTAAAGCAAACTCACAAATAGCAAACTCACAAACTGAAGTAAACTCAAACTCAAGCAAACTGAAGCAAACTCAAGCCAGCCAAATGAAGCAAACTCAAACAACAAACTCAAAACAACAAACTTACAAACTGAAGCAATTCAGGTAATTCAGCCAACTCAAAACTGAAGCAAACAAACTCACAAACTAAACTAGAAGCAGTCACTAAAACTGAAGCAAAGTCACAAACTAAACTAAAGTAACTAAAACTGAAGCAAACTCAAACCATCAGACTCAAAACTGAAGTAATTCAGGTAATTCAACCAACTCAAAACTGAAGCAAACTCACAAACTAAACTAAAAGCAACCACTAAAACTGAAGCAAAGTCACAAACTAAACTAAAGTAACTAAAACTGAAGCAAACTCAAATGAGCAGACTCAAAACTGAAGCAATTCAGGTAATTCAACCAACTCAAAATTGAAGCAAACTCACAAACTAAACTATAAGCAACCACTAAAACTGAAGCAAAGTCACAAACTAAACTAAACTAACTAAAACTAAAGCAAACTCAAACCAGTAGACTCAAAACTGAAGCAATTCAGGTAATTCAGCCAACTCAAAACTGAAATAAACTCACAAACTAAACTAGAAGCAACCACTACAACTGAAGCAAAGTCACAAACTAAACTAAAGTAACTAAAACTGAAGAAAACTCAAACCAGTAGACTCAAAACAACAGACTCAAAACTGAAGCAATTCAGGTAATTCAGCCAACTCAAAATTGAAGCAACCAACTTAAAAAAGGTAAATGGATAACTTACTCCTGTTTGACTATCTTTTGGTGGAGTTGTGGTGTCACCACAAACTGAACTTGCTTGAGTAGTTGGACCTCCCATTTTAGACTATACTACATAAATAAAGAGATATAATGAACAACTTATATAATCTTAGAAAAAATAAACATAAATGGATAACTTACTCCTGTTTGACTATCTTTTGGTAGAGCTGTGGTGTCACCACAAACTGAACTTGCTTGAGTAGTTAGACCTCCCAATTTAGACTATACAACATAAATAAAGAGATATAAATGAACAACTTATATAATCTTAGAAAAAGTAAACATAAATGGATAACTTACTCCTATTTGACTATCTTTTGATGGAGCTGGGGTGTCACCACAGACAGATTTGTTATGGTCATATCTCTTGTATATGGAACAGGTCATCTTCACTCCTTTTTTTCCGTTCTCGTTCTCCTGTTCTTTTTAGGTCTACCTGACATTTGTTTTGGTTTTGGAGGCTCTATTGATGGATTTGTAGTTTTAGGCCACATCCTCATATTGAGAATAGGTTGGATGAAATGACTATAGGTCTTGAGGAATGTTTCTTTCCTATACTAGTGTTCTACATGTTGATTAGGATCTTGATTCAAGTAATAATAAGCACAAATAACATGAGGGCAAGGAATACCTCTCAACATCCATAATCTACAATCACAATATTTCTTGTTCCAGTGAACAACAAATGAATATCCCCCCTCACTAATTTCAAAACCATTTTATCCATGCCATTGAACTTTACACTTACTAGAATACTCCTTGTTATCTTCTAGTATTGTCCTTGCCATAGGTGCAATGTCTGTTATCCACGTTTCAACAAACTTGATCATATATATATATGTTTATTCATCATTTTATGCCTAATGTCCTCTAACATGGATACAATTAATTTATGCCTAGCATCTAAGATCCATGAATTGAAAGTCTCACACATGTTGTTTTCTATAACATCACATTTGGAATGTGTCTTGAAAAATGTCCTACACCAAGTAGTGGGATCATAATGTAGCAAGTCCTTTGTTATTTCTTTCTTACCTAGTTTAGACATTGCTTCAACCTCCACTTTAAACTTGACTTCAAAGCTGGACTTTGAATATCTCTAGAATTGTTTCCTTCTTTCTTCTCCTTTCTAATTCTGATGCCAGTTACTCCATATATGTCTAGCACACATCCTCTTCTCATCATTTGGTAATAACTCCATCAAGACAGGAACAAGTCCCTACAAAAATATGTACAGTGTAAGATTATTAAAGTAGTAAAGCTGAAAATAAAATTAAAAATAAGAAAATATAAACAGTATCTTTTGCATGTCTGACATTACAATCAAACCTTCACCAGTTCTTAAATTTAGATCAGCAATTAAATATCTTATGAACCAACTTCAACTTTGCTTTGTTTCAGTATCCACAACTGCCCAAACAATGAGATACATTTGGTTGTTCCCATTCTTCCCAACTGCAACTAATAGCTCACCTTTACAAGCACCTTTCAAAAAACAACCATCAAATCTAATTATTTTCCTACACCCCTCCAACCATTCTTGCTTAAATACCTGAAAGCACACATAAAAGTAAACAAAAAGGTTCAATCCTAGTTTAGTTTCCTTATCAATTTTCACCCAACAAGAGCTTCCAGGATTGGTTTGCTTAATCATGTCAGCATAATCACATAATCTAGCAAATTTCACTTTCCAATCACCCATGTTTTCTTTCATAACCTTTTGTTTAACCCTATAACACACTTTCTTACCAACATAAAGACCTAGTTATTTTCTTATCAAATCTTGAATTTTCCAGATCCTTATGTATGGTTGAGATACAATTCTATCCTTAAACTTTCTAGCTACCAACTTGAAATCACATAACTTGTTCTTGTTTAATGGTATACACTTGTGAACAAGATGATAGTTATTTACAATGAAATAGCCTGAATCTCTATCGATGGAAGCATATAATAACCACTTACACATGGAATATTTGCACTTCACTCTGACTCTGTCTTTCATTAGGTCTAAACTTTAACTGCCTCTTGTACTCTACAACATAATCAAACACTGCCTTTCTAAACTGATTTACAGACTCAAAGACCATTCCAAGCTCAAATATTGACACCTCACAATCTTCATCATGTCTTACTTTTTTGCTTCTCCTTCTAGAAGGTAAATCTACACCCCTAACAACATCCAAATC
>JBCEWC010022378.1:0-10053 GCA_038996855.1 Solanum aculeatissimum | reverse complement strand
AAATAGGATTCTATATACTATTGTTATTCCTATTCCAATTCTAAGTAGGATTGTATTTACCTATTCCTATTCTAACAACAACTATAAAACCCAATTGGCTCTAATGGACAAACTTATGACCGATTTGACTCTAACAGATGAATTTATGGCTTTACCCAACCTTGCTATGCCAAAATTCACCTGATACAAACCTAGAACTTGTATAGGATAGGGGATGGATGCTCCTTTTTCAACCTTCCAAAACTGGATAATCTATGATAGCCTTTTACTGAGAACAAATTCACAAGGGATAAAATTCCAGAGGACAAAGAGCAGACTTGGCTTCTTTTCTTTCGTAACTAACTTCGCAAACATATGACTTATAAATTAAAGCACGGCTCCTGTATGTAACCCAATGATACAGGTGATAAAAAAATCCATCAAAAGAAAATTAACTATAGCGACCCTGCAATGTCTATAATCTACTGAGCTAATATGCCTTCTTTCCTACTTCCCTGCAAATTCCTCTGGCAAATGAACATAATCAGTGGCCTAGCTTTCTCTCTATAGATGTCCAGTTTTCACTCTCAAAAGAAGCTTTGAATTGTAGCCATCTCATGCAGCCGATAGCTACCTTATCTTAGAATCCGGACACAATAGACTGACCAGATCAAATGCCCCTTTAAGATTTTGATGAGTTTTAAGCTTTAACCCAAAAAAAGGGATTAATATGTGTTGACTTCAATTTCTAACTCAATATTCACCTGTGTCCATACAGTTTACAGGTAAAACTCAACAATGCAGAGTCACCATGATTGCTCGCCTAAAGCAGCCAGAGAATTTAGTTTCGTCACATTGTAAATGATAATAAGAAATTTGGT
Organism: Solanum aculeatissimum; assembly: GCA_038996855.1. NCBI lineage: Eukaryota > Viridiplantae > Streptophyta > Magnoliopsida > Solanales > Solanaceae > Solanum > Solanum aculeatissimum. Next base: position 9,193 of record JBCEWC010022378.1, on the reverse strand, counting down.
GTGCACCCAAAAGTGTGGCCTAGTGTTAGCAACCTTTAGTCTACCAAAGATTTACACAAGGAAGATTTAGGAAAATTAGAAAGTAGATTATTTCAGCTTATTAGTTATTTAATTTTAATTTCTGTGTTGCAGTTATTTGCAGTAGATTAGTAAAGCTTTTCAAGTTATTTATTTTTCCTATTTATGTGTAACAGTTGTTGCAGTAAGGAGGTTATTCCTCCACTTGTCATTGCAGTTGTAGTAGAAAGTTATTTCCTTGTTTTCAGAAGGGTGGTTAATCCACTAGTGTTTGAATTCAGTGAAATGATAAGCAGAAAGTTATTAAGTTTTTGAGTACTTCTAACTCAAGTGAGTGCAGGTTCTCTCTTAATGAACCAGCACCATAGGTCGACAAAAGAAAACCTATTTCCAGGCTCCTAACTCACTCTACACAAACTCTGATTTTTCCTTGCAACGTCCCATAACTAGATCGATAACAGGGGACCGTAACAACTTGGTATCAGGGCTAGAAGTTATGGGAGACTAAATTCAACATCAAATGGCACATTTGGTGAACTTGTTCCAAAAAGAACGTGCAGCCAATTTAGCCAGACATGAAGCAACAAATGCTCGCTTGGATGAACTCACAAAGGATTTAGCAAATTCGAAGGTCGATTCTGATTCAACTGAGCATACCAGTCAGAATCGTGGTTGGAAGGGTAAAAATAGCGTAACAGGAGGGTCAGGATCAGAAGCAGGGGGAAGTTTCATCATTCCTCGACTACGAAGTTGGATTTCCCATGATTTAATGGCCAAGAGGATCCTTGGGATGGTTGAACACATGTGAACACTTCTTTCAACACCAACAAACTCCGGAAGAAGGAAAGGTAGGACTTGCTTCTTTTCATTTGGAGGGCAATGCATGACTTCGGTAACTTCAACTAGAGCTAGATATACCTCAACCATCTTGAGGTGAATTCAAATGTCATTGCAACCTTCGCTTTGGGCCACCAATCAGAAGTCAGAAATTGGGAGAATTGACTAATTTATGCCAAATCGGGTCTGTGGCAGATTACCAAGAAAAGTTTGAACAGTTAACTTTGTGGGCTGGTACACTCACATAGTCGCAAACAATTGAACTTTATATCAGCAGTCTTACTGATTATATAGCCATTGAGGTTGAGTTGCATAATGCGCTAGATTTGGCTACGGCGATGAGTTTATCCCGACTTTTTGAACGCAAGGAACAACCCATCTGTTCGCAATTGTTAGATGCTTGCAGATCAAACATAGCAGATTTCTCACCTCAACAACATGCCAGATTCGTGAAGAAACTGACCAAATCTGAAATGGAGGAAAGGTGACTAAAGGGACTTTGTTTCAATTGTGATGAACCATTCACTTGAGGTCATCAATGCAAGAAATTATTCTGGATTGACTATATATACGATGTGGAAGAAATTGTTGGAAAAGAGGGAACTACTAATACTCTCCACACTTGGTGCTTGAGGAAAAGCGCGATTTGAAAGGGGGGAGTAATGTTAGCAACCCTTAGACTACCAAAGATTTGCACAGGGAAGATTTAGGGAAATTAAAAAGTAGATTACTTCAGCTTATTAGTTATTTAATTTTAATTTCTGTGTTGCAGTGGATTAGTAAAGCTTTTAAGCTATTTCTTTTTCCTATTTATGTGTTACAGTTGTTGCAGTAAGGGGATTATTCCTCCACTTTCTCATTGCAGTTGCAGTAGGAAGTTATTTCCTTGTTTTCAAATGGGCAGTTAATCCACTAGTGTTGTATTTAGTGTTGTTTGAATTTAGTGAAATGATAAGCAGAAAGTTATTAAGTTTTTGAGTACTTTAAAACTCAAGAGAATCTAGGTCCTCTCTTTACAAACCAGCACCATAGGTCGAAAAAAGACAACCTCTTTCCAGACTCCTAATTCACTCAACGTAAACACTGATTTTGCCTTGCAACATCCCATAACTAGATCCATAACAGGGGACTGTAATATTTAATGATCAATAAAGTGTGTTCGAGAACTATGAGCCCCATGGTTATCCCAAAAACAAAAAAGGAAGTTGGAGCATCAAATTCAAAATATACAAAACTTAAAATTTAACGATCCAAATTATATATATTCTCCTCAATAATTTAGTATACACTTTTGGCCCTAATTCAAATCAAGAAAAAATTTCGAACTAATCACATTTTCTTAGCAATTTCCAATTTCATGTCTTCTGAATTCTCTCGAAGCAGCAACTGTTCTTTTTAATACTCCCTCCATTCACTTTTAGTTGTCAAAAATTTTCAAATTTGATTTTCACTTTTACTTGTCATTTTTGACAAATCAAGGTAGGAAAAAAAAATTCTATTATACCCTCAATTTATGTCAAACCCCACTTGTTAAATTTCACTGGGTATGTTGTTGTTGTTATACCCTCAATTTATTGTCATTGAGTTAATGACTTTGAAAAATATAGTGGGTAGACCCTATCAATTAATAGGGGTAAAATGTCAAACTTACTATACCAATAATTGTTCTCTTAACAAGTGTGCCAAGTTAAAATTTGACAACTAAAAGCGAATGGAGGCAGTAGATCTTCCTGAAGTACTTTTCCCTATGATCTATCAAATTAGGCTAGCCAACAAATTAAGGGGGTGTTTGGATTGGCCTTTTATAAGTTAAAAGTCAAAAATCAAAAACCATACGTCGGGAACTCCCAATTTTTTTGCTTTTGACTTTTTTTTATTACTTTTTCAGTTTTAAGAAAGTGCTTAAAGCACTTATTTGTGTTAGCCAAGCATTTCCAAAATTTAAAAAGTGCTTAAAAGTGAAAAGCCAAAACATAAGCCAATCCAAACACCCAGTAAGACCCTGTCCCTGTTTCCTAAACTGAAGCAATCAAAATGTTATCTAACACAGTATCAATCTTAAATTTAACATGTACATATTCGGCAACCCAATTCTTTTCCTTAAGTAAATGTGTTGGTTGCAAAAGTGGTGAAAATTTTAATGCAAAAAATGTTCCTAACTTTTGCAAATTTTGTTTGCCTGCCAAGTTTTTCGGAAGAAAAGTAACTAATGCAGTTCTCCAAAGAAGTTTTTTTTTTGTCATCCAAGTACAGGAAGCAAAACTGAAACAAAATTTATCAGCATATTTAGACCATTGAAATTTCAAAATCCTCAACAAAATTAAACAACCTTTGGAGTTGTAGTATTGGTTCTCGATATCAACATCCTGCTCTTCAGGCTCCTCGTCCGAATACTCGAATCCATAGTCCTCCATATCTGCATCTTCAAGACAAAAGAAAAAATTGAACACGCACATTAATATTCACAAAATCGGATGAACCAAAAAATTAGTGGGGTAGAGAGAGTAAATTACCAGAGCCCATGGCTGATAAGAGAAGACTGAGAAGATCGACAACAAAGATTAATGGAGAGATTTTTGAGCTATGAATGAAGAGAGAATCATCACTTTCTCGTTTTGGACTACTGTAATAGAGTCGGGAATTTAGAAGGCCGGGATCTTGGGTCGGGTTAGATTACGGGTGCAAAGGTGAAAAGGATCATTTAGCCCAACTTTTGTTGCTGGTATTTAGGGATCATTTGGTACATGCTAAAAGTTATGTAGATATTAATAACATAACAATTAGGTACAAAAAATTTATGTATTATTTTATATAATCTGTTTATATCTATACCTTTATCGTTCTATTTATATATGATAATAATAAAAAAAATTGAATATACAAAAGGTAATGTGACACTTATTTACTATCAGTATTACTATTTATCTTTTTTTAAAATATTTTTTTTATTTTTCTCATTTTTCTGATTAAAGAATTAATTATATTCTAACTTATTTAATCAATAAGTCATTTAATTCGTATTAGTTACATATGCATTTTGTCTTCATGATTAGTTATTATTTAATTAGGTGACCGTTTAGTTTGGTAAGTAACCTCCAAAAATATTAAAAACTAAATACTTTGCTAGTTTCAACATTTTAAACAATTTTTCATCTTTTTTCTGATAGTGCAAATTTCATTTGGTAGAATAAAGAAGTTTGCTCGAACAAATGTGAAGAGAAAAGTTTGAAAAAATAATTTGCGGAAGCCATTTTTGCATATTGAAAGTTGGGAGACGGAATTTGAAGCAGTCCAACTTGATTGTTACTAATAGTAGTAAATTTCATTTAGGTTTCATTGAATTGTCATTTCTTTCTTTTGAATTTTCCTCATGTTTTTTTAAGGTGTGAGTTTTGATGGCATGAGCTTTGAATTCAGTGGAATAAACTTTAAGAGGTACGTTTTTTGGCGATATTTTTCATAGTTTTGTTTATTAATGATATGTTTGCATCATGCGAAGTAAAGAGAATTCTTTGTATTTTGAGATGTCAATGGTAACTATTTATTTTTATTACAATAATTGTAACACCTCCTAATTCGTGCTGCCTAATCTAAGTTAAATGCCCTAGAGAAGTTGAGAAAAATGACTTAGAAGAGTCATTGGAGGAAACCAGGAAGTGTCATCTACGACCCGTAGAGTGATCTACGGTCCGTAGATAGATCTATGGTCCGTAGATAGGACGTTGTAGTTGCCCCTGTAACTTAAAAACTTTTCTAAGTCTGAGGCCTATATACGAGTCCTTCTACGAACTGTATTTCATTCCACGAGTGGAGTGGGTTTTGTAGATTGAGGTTCTAGAAAATCAAAAATTTTGGATCGTGAACCACAATTAACAGGACCGTCCACGGGCTATTTTACAACCCGTGGAAAGGGGTTCGTAGAACCTCAGGTTCAATTCCCAATAATCCAAATTTTGGGCACTACCATCTATGAGGGCCAATTACGGCCTGTGAATAGGACCACAACCTGTAGACTGGATTTCGTGGTTCCCTTTGGCAGTTTTGAGGAGGGGTATTTTCATCTTTTACTACCCTTTTAATTAAAATCCTTGATGGTTTGGGGTTAATTTAGACCCTTTATCAGTACTCTAAGTGTATTATTCCTCATTCTACACTCAAATATCTTGAGAGCATCGAGGAAGGAAGAAAAGCTAGGGTTCGAAGCCACGTGATTGAAAATTGTTCAAGAGTTGATCGTTCCTCGTAAGTCCAAGCATGTAAGGCTTTCTAAAGCGTTGGATTGAGTTCGTCCGCTCGCTCTTGTATCTACCTGAGTTGAATTGTGAATAGAAACTGAGTTGTTGAAAATCCCAAAATCCTAATGTTCGAGTTGCTTGCATTTATTTTGAGTCTTCATGGGTATATATGAATGAATTGACAATTGCATGTTGGTTATATGAGATTAGAGTATTAAATTCATGATAGACAATGTGAACCCTAAATTGTATCATTCTATGTAATTCTTATTGCATTGACTGAATTGAGATCATGATTGTGAATGTCTGAGTTGAGTGACTTGAGCATGACTGAGCATGAGGAGCATATTACTTGTCCATATATACACACAATGAACATCTTATGTAATGAGCATGATTTATTGAACTCTAGAGTCTTGAATGCTTTGATGAGTTTTGATTGCAAGAACGATTGATAGTCCTAATTGTTAATTTGTTGAGTGATTGAATGGAGTTTGATTAGAGTTACTATGATGAGTTGATTGATATGAGCATATTGAGTCATGAGAGGAGTATTGAGCACCGATATGGACACGATAAATTAAAACTTCAACCCATAAATTACGTTGTCAGCGTAAGATAGGGGTTATGCCTCTAATGTCCCAAAAAGATAGACATTGATTGTGGATCCAGATTGGTTTGATCATCCCTTACCTTGGCAAGTATTGGAAGGTTGTGGCAACGATAGTGCAAATGTCGTATCATCACAAGCTCATATGTGATGGTTGTCGATTAGAGAAACTCCCCGATTGTGTATGTTTAATTTGACTGAGTTGCATGCTAGAGTTCTTTTAGGAGCATTATTTTACTATACAAATCTTGCATCTTTTACTGAGTCGAGTTATGAATGGTTGAGTTGATTTGGTTGACTTGCACTTTCTGACTTCTTTCTTTATATACCAGTATATTCAATGTATTGATGTTCATTTGAGCCTGCATTATTTAATGATGCAAATACAGGTGATAGAGGCATTCAACAAGCACATCGTTAAAGTCCTATTTCTTCTTCCAAATTGTGGTGAGCCCTCTTTATTTTCAAAGGAGTTATTTTATTTTCTTCAGTAGTTGAGTATTTCATTTTTAGGTAGTCGAGGACTTATCTTGGAACCTTCTAGATTTGGATAGAGGCTTCATAGATATTCAACAGAGATAGTGGATTGCTGTTGATTTTCAAATTCTTGTGCGTTGGAAACTATTGTAGAAAGAGACTTAGTTATTTATTTAAATTGATAGTCTTTCTTGAGTATTTTTCCGCTGTTGAGTGTGATGTAAGGATGAGACTAGGTGCTTCTCTTGGGGAATCAACAATGGTTTTTCAAGTGTCGGCCATGCCAAGGGTATCCTCCCAGGGCATGACAAACTTGGTATCAAAGCACAAATTCAAGAGTCCTAGGGATTTTATGAAGCTATGTCTAGTAGAGTCTTGTTTATGAGTGTGTTGTGCACCACACTTTATAAGCAGGAGGCTATGAGACATTAAGAATGGTTACACTTCTTTCTTATTCTGAGTTCGTGTTATAGAGTTTAACTCTATTAAAGTATCCATCTGATTTGTGCATTACACATTTGCAGATCATGCCTCCTAAGCATACCACCACCCAAAGAGACGCTTTAACTAGCAACATTGAGAATCCCCCAACAGAAGTGCCTACTTAAACAGGAACGAGAGGATGGGGTCGACTTGCTAGAGCTACTAAAGCTCCTCAAATGCCTATTGCTCAGCCCGCTCCCATTTCAGAGGCTGAGTTTAGAGGAGCCATCACTATGCTTACCCAGCTTGTGGCCTCCCAGAATAGTACCCAAACTTTACAAGCCCCTGGTTCTAGCTCCTAAGAGTCCATTGTTTCAACAAGGCTTAGGGATTTTCTGAGGATGAACCTACCAGTTTTCACAGGGTCTAAGGTTGAGAAAGATCTCAGAACTTTATTGATGAGATATGGAAAGTCCTGAAGGCCATGCATGCTACTGAGATTGAGAGAGTTGAACTTGCCTCCAATCAGCTTAAGAATGTGACAAATATATGGTACAACCAATGGGAACATGATCCAGGCAAGGATGTTGAGTTGGCCGAGTGAAGTGAATTTGAGAGTGTCTTCCTTGATCACTTCTTTCCTCAGGAGTTGAGGGAGGTAAAGATTAAAGAGTTTGTGCGTTTGAAGAAGGAGGGGTTAACTGTCAAAATAATACAACCTCAAGTTCATCCAACTATCCAGGTATGCTCCTGAGATGGTCTAGGACATTAGGGCAAGAATGAGAAAATTTATATCTAGACTAGGCAAGCATGTGAAGAAAGAGTGAGAGGCGACACTGTTGATTCAAGGTATGGACATCTCTAGGCTGATAGTCTATACACATCAACTTGAGAAGGATAAGAAGAGGGATAGGGAAGAGAATTTGAGCAAGAAGGTTAAGTCAGTAAGGCTTGAGCCTAGTCAGCTTAAGCAAAATAAGAGAGACAAATTCTACTTTTAGAAGAGGTCTTCCAATTATGCACCATCCTCAGCGAGTGCACCAACCTAACATAATAGGTATGATTAGAAGTCCTAGAGTCAGCAGAACTTTAGAGCACAAGGTTCTCAGTCTCAGGTCAGTGTAACCTTTGGTTCAAGAGGGAAGCCACCTTGTGGAAAATATGGTAGGATGTATTTGAGAGAGTGTAGAGAGGGAGGGAATGGTTGCTACAAGTGTGGCTAGATGGGTCACTTCCAGAAGGAATGTATGATATGGGGCAATAAGGCCCAGTTTTCTACTATAGAACCACCAGCCAAAGGTAATCAGAGAGGTATTACACTAGGGACAGGTGGTGGAACAAACCATCCGTATACGATGGGGAACTGACAGGACCAGAAGGTTGCACCAGATATCGTGATGAGTATGCTTTGAGTCTTTACTTTTAATTATTATGTGTTGCTTGATCCAGGTGCAACTCTGTCATTTATGATGCCATATGTGACTAGTATATTTGAGATTCTTCCTAAGTGTTTTCTTGAGCCCTTTGTTATTTCCAGTCTTGTTAGTGAGTCTATTCTAGCTGAGAGAGTTTATAGAGATTGTGTAGTACCCATCCATCATAGGGATACCTTGGCTGATGTAACAACCCAAAAATTTTCAAAATATACTTATGGTTGGCATTATATTATGTACTATAATCCATGGTTGAGTTTTGGTAGCCACGGATTGAGTTTAAGTGGCCGAATGCAAATTGGGCTAGTTAGTGGCCTAGAGGGACAGTTTCGGCAGTGTACTTCAAATAGTCATAACTTTTTATGTGAGATGAACCATGTGATCTACCATATATAAAATTGAATCTCTTTATGTTAGCTTTGTAACACAACTGATTTAACTTAATTTGGAGTTCGGATGAGGGAGATATGGACCAAACAGTGAGACTATCTAAAATTCGGAAGCCATTGGAGATAAGCTCAGCAAAGTGGCCAAGGACATTGGCACGGGCCGTGAAACTTTTCACGGTTCGTGTAGTGCCTAGTCAGGTGTTCCAGTGAGCTTGGGGTGGCCTGGAACCACCCCTAAGCCAAGTCTAAACCAACGAAGCCTTGCATGGCTCATTTGGTGTTTGACGAGTCATCCACTGTCCCGTCAAGTTGGACAGTGGCTAGGCCAAGGCTTGGAAATGTTTTATGGACTAAGTATGGTTGGACGGTACCCTTTCACGGACAGTCACACCTTGACCGGACCTTCAAGTGGTTCGTGAAGTGTAACAGAAAGTCCTCCGAGAGTTTACGCTGAAGAATGTTACTAAGTGTGGTTGGACGGTGGAGTGAACGCACCGTTCACTGGTTGACGACACTGTAGTAGCGTTTGGGCACTATTTCCAGTTAAAAGCTCCATTTTATTAATGATATTTTCGTGATTTAACATCCCCTAAGCCCCTTTTTGGTCCCCTAAGGTCTCCTAAACCCCTAAAACATTCCCCAAATCCTTATTCATCCATTAAAAGTCTCCTATACACTCTCTTAAGATACTAAAACTCTCTTGGCCTCCATTGAAGCTAGCTTGTAGAATTTGGGGAAGAAGACTTGATTAAGTTTGATCTTGTTGATTAG
>JBCEWC010022377.1:0-10053 GCA_038996855.1 Solanum aculeatissimum | reverse complement strand
GAGATACACAATGATACTTGATACAATAAGACATATAATAAAATCAATAAATCATGAAGAATGATACACTAAAAATTGTATTATTGATCCCCAGATGAGATCAATAGTTTAGATATCTAAAATCTGACATTCCATAGTATGCTTTTGAACAAAAATCGAGAAAAAATATTCCTAAGCCAGTAAAAACTTGTATGATCCATGATAGAATCAACAATAAAACAGTAGTTCACCAAACAAATAGTTCAAGGAAACATTTTCCTTGAACCATTTGTTACAATTTTACAAAAAATAGAGTCGAACAAAGGACCCACAAAAAGATATCAAAAATGGGAAGAAAACAAAATCTTAAAAGGAGAAAAGAATTGATAGTATCCGAAAAAATCCACCGCTGTTTTTTTTTTCTTCGTCATCTTCTTCCTCCTTTTCGTCTTCTTCAATTCCGCCTCTGTTTCTTCTTCATCATCTTCAACATCTTCTTCCTCCTCTTCAACTTCTTCAGTTTTGGCAAGATTCTCATTTTTTTTTTCAACGTCTTCAACATACAGAATAATACTTCTTTTATAAAAAAATTTTCATGAATGAAACTATTAAACCATTCTTGTATTGGAAAAAGGTATATCTGCATTAAGTATTCTAATTTATGATGAAAGAAAATTTTTATATTTTTCAGAAAGAATACGATAGGTTTTTCTTGAAAAAGTTCAAAACTTTTATTATTTTCTATCATTTATGAAGAAAGATACTGCAGTCCAAATGTATCACCACCTTATTCAAGAGTATCAAAAAGTAACAATTTCCAAGGAATTTTGATAATTATGGAAAAGGAGGGGACAAATTGAAATTTGGCTTTTACACAATGGGATTTGTGTAACTTTCCCTATTAAAAATCGGCTGCAATGTATGGGCCTTTAGCCCTTCTTTTCCGTGCATTGCGATCCTCTCCAACCCGTCTTGTAGCTTTCCCAGATCCGATGCGATCTAAAGATGACCCGAAATGCAAGATAGAGTCCGAAAGGACTCGAAATGGCATAATATGTAAAAGAAAGTAAAGAGGGAATTAATATGAACAAAAGAAGATTAGCAAATCAAAATGTTTAGCACATGCATCTCATCGTAACAAAGGAAACGAATACTAATCATTTACATCGAGTGGAGAATTCAAACACCTAAAAACAAACTATTGATTTATGCTAAAACAGAGCTTAATCATGAGCATAGGGACAGGGGTGAACTATAAAATAGAAGCAGATCGATTGTTATATCATAAACTCAAGTATTTTTTTAAAAAGAGAAATTAATAATTGAAAATTTTGAACCAAAGAAAAATTCTCGAAAATGAATAATGAGATAAACAATTTTAAAAAAATTAACATAAATAATTTGTCGTTTGGAGAATTTAATTAAGTTAACAATAATAATAAAAAGAGTTAGTATATAAATAAATGTATACACATAAACAAAATAACATGTATATATATAAAATAAAAAAAAAGAAAGAGTTGAAGGACTTGGGTCGTTAGCCTATTAAAAATCTGCTGCAATATATGGGCCTTTAGCCCTTCTTTATCCTACATTGCAATCCTCTCCAAACCGTCTTCTAGCTTCCCCAGACCCGATGCGATCTAAGGCTGACCCGAAATGTAAAATAGAGTCCGAAAGGACACGAAACATCATATGTAAAAGAAAGTAAAGAGGGAATTAATATGAATAAAAGAAGATTATCAAATCAAAGTGTTTAACACATGCATCTCATCGTAACAAAGGAAACAAATACTAATCATTTACATCGAGTGGAGAATTCAAACACCTAAAAATCAACTATTGATTTATGCTAAAACAAAGCTTAATCATGAGCATAGGGAAAGGAGTGAACTATAGAATAGAAGAAAATCAATTGGTATATCATAAATCCAAACCACCTTCATCACTTCTTTTAACTGATTCAAAGCACATACATTATAGGAGCAAATGGATGAAATAAATGCATAGATAAGGGTGTATGTCTGTCTAGGATTTGAACATTTAAATACTCATGAAACTATTCTTAACTCGAAGTAGTGTTACTAATCAAAATAGAGACACGAAAGTGAAGAAGGGAAATTGAAACGAACAAAGACAAAAGCGACACGATAACCTGTAAAAAATGGTAAACTAAGACTCTTTTAATACATTTGAGAAGTCAAATTTCAAAGAGGGGTTCTACTACATGCTGAAGTGAAAAATAAACATAGTCACTACCACTTAAATCACATGACGATATTGCTTTGCAGTAACTAATATTTTGAAATGAAGAGTGTAGACAAACAATGAGATCATATTTTATTTTTCAGTAAGCTTCTAATGTGCCACATGGTGATACACATTCGATTTTAAATCTTGACCTCTCCATTTTATCAACTCTAACTAGATCTAAGAAAAGAAGTCTATAGGCAAAAGTTAAACCATTTGCCTTTTCAATAGAAGGCTGACATACAATAACATACAGATGAGCTAACAACGTTTCCAAACCAGTGAAAAATTTCAGGAGTAAAGCTAAGCAAAGAAGGCAAGCGCACATGTAATGGTATAAGCAAACCTAGAATTTAAACGTTTATAACCTTTCATAAATATTTGTGATCTAAATCTTTGGAATTTGGGAAATATTGGACAACAACAAGGTGAAGAAATCGACTCAACTGACATACTAAACGGACTGAACAGGGATAGAAGCAGGAAAACAAACAACCAGGAAGCTAATCGTTTGAACAAGAGATGAAGCGTGTTACGAAGCAAAACAAAAGTGAAATTTAACAAGTGAGTGAGTTACAGGTAAGAAAAACGGATATGTATGTAAACAAAACAACAATATTTCGTCCAGATAATGAAAAATTGAAAGAAGGTTAAGAGTTTTAAGAAAAGCTTATGTTAATAAAATAGCAGAAAAGGAGCTCGGAAATGCCAAAACCGGAACATTAATCTTAAGATAGCTCCGAAACTGGTTAAAGCTAGGGCGACGAGCTGAAGCCGAAATAGAAGAAGAGAAACGCAGGCTGACAGATTTGAAAATATTTCATCAAAGGATTAAAATCGCGCTAAAGATACGGCTATTATGACGTGAAACTAAAAATGAACCATTTTAAAGCATAGTTAACTAGAAAAATGATGAAATCAACGCGGAAAAGATGTAAACGGAAACATGAAGATAATAGTGAAACAAGACTTTTGCAGTGAACTGGAGGAGCAAAACGAGGCAACATAGATTATTTGAAATCCTATTTGACTGGAAAAACTTGAAATAGACTAAAACGCAACCTATATTGAACAAGGACTACGAAATCGACACAATCAAGACTTTTACTACTTGAAAAATGATTCTTCAGTTCTGGAAAATGTTTTAACAGTATATAGTGACAACAACATGACGACAAATCAAGCAGAACAACATGAATCGACTGGGGTCAAATGCATACCCGAAAATGACATCGAAACCAAATTCTTACAACTTAAACATGACTCTACGATTCTGAGATTCATTCTCGATTAACAACAATCAACACAATATCAAATAATCCTAACATATCTAATCCAGACAGAAATTTCCGCATTCGAACGAGAAGAAGAAGAATGAAGTTGAAAACTATTACCTTTTCAGCCGCAGCGATTGGGACGACGAGTTGAGCTTTGACGATGAAGTTCAACCACCAATTTAGAAACTTATTTTACCTCAAATCCAATAACCCCCATTTTGAAATTTTCTGTGATTTTTCGAAGACGAATGTGCTTTTATGAAAAGTAATTGCTAAGCTTTTTTTTAAAGCAGAGAAACGGCTCATGTTCAATCTCTCGAGTTTCTGGAGTGAAGAACAATTAACTTTTTTTTTCAAATTGACGAGGGACGGGGTTCTTATAGAGCTAAAATTAGGATAGCAAAGGTTAAAAATGGAATTTGCAGGATAAATTTGAATTCGGTCAAGGAATTTAGTGGTCGATTTGTCATATCCCACCTGTCTCGCTGAAACCCTCGCTGCGTCGCTGACACTGCTGCATCTCTGCTTGGGTCCTTCATTTACATCGATAGGATAGCGAGGAGCGTGACAGATATCGACGTGGGTTGATGATGAGGGAGCGTGAAAGGGGTTGAGGGTACGGGTTGAGGGAGCGAGGTCGACGGGTCTGGGTACGGGGTCGACGAGGGATCGGGTCTGGGTATCGTGTTGAGGTTGAAGGTGTTTTATATGTGAATGTGTTTATATGGGGAAGGTGGGTCGGGTTGGGTTTAAGTCGGGTTTAGGGGGGCGGGTTATACCGGGTCGGATCCGGGTTAGGCGGGTAAGGTTCGGGATGGGTTGGGTTTTAGGGTTTGACCGGGTTGGGTTAAGGATTTGACCGGGTTAGAAATGGGTTATGGGTTGGGTTTTGACTGGTTTTGAGGATTTTGGGCTGAAATTGACCCCAAATTGAATAAATTGAGTTTTAAATAATTGAAAATTTGACCTGAAACTCATTCAATTCTAAAATCGAATCGAATTAGTTAATTAAATTGGTCACGAGACGAATTAATAATATTAATTAAAGAGTTTTTGAAATTAGCAAGGTGAAATAACTAATTTAATTATCAACTAATTAACTTTGAAAGAAAAAAAATTATAAATTAATTAATTAAAAAAAAAATAATAATAATACAATCTTTTAAATGATTTTTGAAAAATTACGAAACAGAAAGAACTAAATACGCAATTAGATATACATATATATAAATATAATAAAAAATATGTACATAATATTCACATACAATATATATGTATATTTGTAAAATTATAATTTTAGAAAGTTAAAACATTACCGATAAAAAGCGATGAAAAATAGATATATAAAAATATATATAAACATATGTATACACGTATATACGCATGTATATATGACTTTTAAAGGTTAAAAAATTAAAATGAATGAAAAGAAAATTTATAAAGAAATACACACACACATATATACATGTATATATATGCATGCATATATGATTTTAAAAAGTTAAAAATAAAAAATGAACTAAAGAAAATCTATCTATCTATCTCTCTATTTATCTATCTATCTATATACCAATATAGGCCCCCTCTCGGAGGTGTTTCAATGCGTTTCTTTCAAAATAATTAGTCTAACACAAATATAGGCCCCCTCTAATTTTGTTTTATAATTTACTTTACTTTTCTTTTGCCAGATTTCAAATTTATCCGAAGAATTTAAAGTGGTAAAAGGGGTCATAAACAGGTTGTTGATCTTTTAGGTACTATGTTGTTATAGTTGTAGTAATCTATTTAGACTATAATAAAAAAAAAACTTTCTTTCGGCTCTTTTTCTTTATCTATGTTATAACACTAATCGTCTTTAGCTCCACCCCGGATTTAGACACTATCAACGACCTTTTGCCTAAAATGTCTATTCTTTTCCTAGGACTTTACAAGCTAATCCCTGGAGAGTGTTATATGATTAAGAAACTAACCCCTACTAGAATAGTTTTAACAGATTATATGATCTATATAGGTAACAACAATTCCCAAATAGTACTAATGATCAAGGCTTATGAATCTCTGGAAATATTAAACATAAATTGACACAAACATATGGTTACAGAATAATATAACACAATAAGTATGAAAAAAAAGAAAGTATGGCAGTCTTATGATTTAAACAACAATCTTAAGATTAAACATAGGCTGGTACATAGTTCAAACAATATACATGTTACATGAAATGAAAATACACTTGAGCACTCTTAATTTACAGAAAAGCTTACATATAGATAATATCTGATTACACATGTATATATGCATGTATATATGACTTTAAAAAGTTAAAAACTAAAATGAATGAAAAATATATATATAAAGAAATATATACAAACACATACACACACGTATATATGCGCATATATATATATATATATATATGATTTTAAAAGGTTAAAATATTGAAATGAGTAAAAAATATATATATAAGGAAATATATACAAACACATATATACGTATATATATGCATGTATATATATGATTTTAAAATGTTAAAATATTATCAACTAAAAAAAATGAATACATATATATAAAAAATAAGCATACATGCATACATATGTGTATATATATATATATATGTATGTATGTTAAAGTTTTAAAAAATTAGAACATTATCCACAGAAAATAAAGAAAACAAGTATAAATTATATACGTACACATATACATGTATACATATGCAAACATACGACCTTTAAGAGTTAACATATTATATATAACATAGTTATACGATGTATATGATTTGAAAAATCAAAGGATTATCACTAAAACGTCCTAAAGAATTATATATATTTTTTTCAAAAATAATTATTTTAAATCATTGAAAATTTGAAGAAGCTCGATAATTAATTTATATTGTGGAGGAAAAATATTGGATGTCAACAGTTGTCCCGTTCTTTGTAAAGGGTCGAGGAAAGAGACCCTGGACAAAGAAATTTGACAAATCCAATTTTTGCCGACCACTCTTCATCCTTTGAAAGGAATTTGGTTCGAACTTTGGAAAATTATTGTCGGGCCCTGGTATTGGGTTTCCTACATATCTCAATTTACATGAGAATTTCGACCACTTGTAGTTCAAGACACTTGATTTTACGCACGACTTTGGAAAAAATTCTAAAGTTATCCCAACATCGAATTATGGAGAAATTGAGAAGCTTGGGAATGCGATTTAAGAGTAAAGGTTAGAATACAACCGAGTTTTCAACATTGAGCCCGCCTACATATCCTTGGAGTGAGGAATCAGACTGCTTGTAGTTCGACTCCATCGGTTGAAATGAAAATCAGTTCGAGAGGAGTGACAAATAAGTTGAATTATGATAAAGAGGATCGCAACCTCTTAACCATAAATGTGGCGCGCTTCACACGCATAATTATGAACTTACAGGGACATAATTTTCAAAGATCTTGATACATTGCCACTCAGATTGGAGGGATTGTTTCCAGTGAGGGTTGAATTCACTCGGATGCAAAACTGAAAACTTTAACGAACTCAGAACAACAACCACATGCCTTTTGATAGGGGTGTGGTTAGATTGTGGTGGGAGTCTCCACTCAGCTCGCGTCTGAAGAATTTGACGTCCCTTTTCAAAATATGTTTAGTTCACTGCTAAGAATGAGTTCCATGTTGTGCTGCGTCCTATTTGATGTCATCCACACTTGTGGTTTAGTTTGAGAATTCATCCTCTCAGATGCTCTCGACAGAACTAAGACAAAACTTTTAGTGGAAATTGTAACTTAGATGTAGGGGAGATATTTTTTACCATACTTGATGCATATTCTTCTCTTTGGCATGGTAGATAATGAATCAGTATGATGCACTATGATAATGGCCTTCCACCGATAGAATGATGATGTTCATGACATAAGTGTTTCTTTAAGTATTGAATGATGATGTCTTTCTTGAAAATATGATGGCCCTCTCGGCGATGAGCACGTAATAGTCCTCTCGACAACTTGAAAATGAATTGACCCTTTCGGTAGCTTAGAAATGCAATGGCCTTCTCGACAACTTAAAGATGATATGACCCTCTCAACGACTTGAATATGCGATGATCCTCTCGGTAGCTTGAATGTGAAATGGCCATCTCGGCAGCTTAAAGATGTAATGGCCCTCTCGGCAGTTTGTATGATAAAATGGTCCTCTTGGCAGCTTGAATGATGAAATGGCCCTTTCGACAGCTTGAATATGCGATAGTTCTTTTGGCAACTTGCACATGTGATAACCTTCTTGGTAACTGAGATTAAAATGATGTCACTCTCGGTAGCTTGAATGATGAAATAACCCTCTCGACAATTTGAATATGCAATAGCTCTTTTGGAAGCTTGAATGATGAAATGGCCCTCTTGGTAGCTTAAGAATGCAATGGCCCTCTCGACAGCTTGAATATGCAATGGCCCTCTCGGCACCTTGAAGGTGTAATGGCCCTCTCGGCAGCTTGAATATGCAATGACCCTCTCGGCTGTTTGACTGATGAAATGACCCTTTCGATAGCTTGGAAATGCAATGGCCTTCTTGGCAGCTTAAAAATGAAATGGCCCTCTTGGCGACTTGAATATGTGATGACCCTCTCGGTAGCTTGATGTGCAATGGCCCTCTCGCAGCTTGAAGGTGTAATGGCCCTCTCAGCAGCTTGAATATGCAATGACCCTCTCGATAGCTTAACTCATGAAATGGCCCTCTCGATAACTTGAATATGCAATGTAATTGCTTGCTGGGGATTTGAGTGAGACAAACCTATTTAACTCGATCGTTCTCTTTGCAAATAAGACCTGCAAAGACCTCCCTACATTCACAAAAAAATTCTTAATTTTAAAGTGAATTGATTTGTGTTGATTCTTCGATTACCTACTCCTCGTTTATTTGTCTTTGATTGATTGTGTCTTGACTTGATATCTTCAATTGATCGCTCTGACCTCCCTCTTATTGATAGATATCAGACAAAAATGAAAAACTGTTTCAAAAAGAATAAAAAATTACTGTAAAGTGTCATGTCATATAAAGTTCAAATAAACATGTTTGGTTCGAAGCTACGATATGTATGGCTGCGTGTTTGGGAGGTTGGAGAGCTCCTTTAAGTTGGGAAAGTTTGTCATGGTTTATCCAACGCCTTGCAGTTGACTCTAAACTTTTGCAGAATAAGAGATATTTGAAGTTCATTTTGAATTTTTATCAATGTTGGGGGGGGGGGGATCACTTAAAGTTATCTTCGAACATCTAACCAAGCTGGGAATCTTCAAGGTTATCTTTGTTTTAACGGTGAAAGCACCGACTTTCGAAAAATCGATTCAAAACTTTGAGGAAAAAAATCAATTTTAGGAAAACTAAAAACGAAGAGTCGCCACTTAATTTTTAAGAAAAATCAAGAAAACCGTTAAATGATTTTAAAAAATCTAAACAGAAAAAACTTTTTGAAAATCCCAGAGAAAGAGTTCGGGTTCATATTTCCATTTCAAGAAGGTTTTACGCACTTGAAATGGCCGCTAACGCGCGGTTATCCGACGATTAGGAAAACATTTGACTAACTTTCGAAAATAAATTTACATATTTAAACTCGTTCAAATAGAGATCCATTTAAGAAATTCAACTAATTTATAAGGAATATAAATTTCGGTAATTATCTAATTTAACAAAATGATTTAAAACTTATAATAAAAATAATTAGAACTTTTAAAAATCTAAGTCATTTGAAAGAATTTGAAGAAATATTTTCTACTAAAATAATTAAGTGAAAAACCTATTGTTTTTTGTTTATTCAATATTATTATTTTAAGAAAAAAGGAGAAAAAAAACAAGTGATTGAAATATGCTAAAAAAAAAACGTTAAAGCGTGAATGATTTGAAACTTTAAAACGTAACTATTTTAAGGAAAATTAATAATTAATCAATTTGAGATAAAAAGTAATTCTTGAAAATAACAAATTTTAAAACAATTAACATAAATGACTCGTCATTTGGGAATTTAATTAGATTAAACAAGAAAATAAATTACTAAATTAAAATTAGTTGTTAGAGAATTAATACAAACCAAATAAATAACACAAATAAAGAATATAAATGAATAAAATAAAATTTGGGCTTGAAAGACCCAAATTTCAGCAACCTGTCTTAATTCTAAGGGTTTAAACCTGCCTAGCCCATTAAACTGCTGCTGCTATGTGGGCTTTTTGCCCTTTTTCCCGCTGCTCCTGTATAACATGTGTATATCAATGTATACACGTTGATTCTCGCGCCTACGAAACCTGTAGCTGACTCCTAACGACTCGAGGGAGATCCTAGATGCAGGGTAAAGTCCCAAAGGAACTCGGAGAGATGCATAAGAACAAAAGAAAATAAATTAGGATTTGAAAAATATTTAAATCTACAACCTAATAAATTAAAACCAAAACTAATATACCAACACATAAAACTCATGCATTATCAAAATTAACCTTCCATTCAAGTTTTCAAAACAAAGTATCAAACCATGAATTTTAAACTTGAAACTAAAATCCACATAGGTATTTAATAACTTTG
>JBCEWC010022376.1:0-10054 GCA_038996855.1 Solanum aculeatissimum | reverse complement strand
TTGAATTATTAATATTTCATATTTATGAAAGGATAAAGTAGTAAATTATTATAGTCTTAATGAGTTATCGGTTTACCTAATAACCCAATACTAAAAATCGAAATCAAACCGATAATCCGATAATTTTTTTTGTAAAAACCATTAAAAGTTCGTTAACCCGATAATAATAAACCAATAACATTTTTTCGGTTTGATTTATCGACCATTTAGTTTTGCACACCCTTATGGGGGTAGGGTGGATGAAAAAAAATAATTTTTTTTCAAAAATAATTATTTGGGAGTAGGGTTGGGGTGATAGGAATTGAGCATTAACAATCAAGCTTTGATTTAATTTTTTTGGCTTTTAAGAGATTAAAATGGATTGAACCATTTTTACCCAAACCATATATGATCAAATCCATATTTACTCATATTTTATATGGATAGATTGTGATCCAATTCATTTTGGCTCAATCCATATTCAATCCATCCAAATCCGATCCAATCCACCCATTTGCCACCTCTAATCTCGTCCATGGACGAGACACAACTCAAGATGTTTTCCATTGGTCTGATGATAAAAGAAAATTCACTTAATATGTACATTATAAATTTAAATCCGGCTAAACTTTCGAGCCCATAAACTTCAAGTCTGGTTTCCGCCTCAACGGCAACAGTGCTTTGAAGAAAGAGATAAATTTGGTCTCTTATTTTACAACATAATAAGCTAAGTGGCCCCTTTAGGATCTGATTAGTGACCTCGAATCTTCGTACTTTGTCTTGTCATTCTGACAAATTTAAAAGAAAAAAAGAAAAAGAGAGAGCACTATATGGATTGTGGATCTCAAATCTTTCTACTTTGTCCTGACATTTTGAAAAAGTTAAAAGAAAAAAAGAGAGCACTACATGAATTGTGGACCTAGCATTAATAAACCACATATGTCCATAAATACACTACAAAAGATTTTTTTTTTCTACTCTAGATTCATTACAAAGACTGAATTTTGGAAAGATCTTATTTTCAGAGTGTTATTTTAATGACTAGGGTCCAGAATAGAGAAATATGGTTGAGAAGGATTGGCATAATCAATCCCAACTTTGCATATATATATAGTTAATTAATTGATTAATCCTCTTTTGTAAAACAACCTTTTGAAAGAGTTGTAAACTCACAAAGAAAATTCATTTTCAAGTTTGAGCTAAAAAGAAATCTTTTCCAACGAAAATTTACTCTTGAACTAGTGTCACGGCCAACAAATTTAGTCAAGGTAAATCACTTTTGTGAAAATGTTAACAACGCAAAAAAATCGATTATGAAGTTAGAGCTCATTGTGGACAATGATGTCTCACAAGGAAAAGAGAAGATACTGATTGGTGCCTTCAATGAAATAGTTCATGAGAAACTTCCACCATTTACTGACATTGCCAACATGCAATGTCCAAATTGGTATTATATCTCTATGCCTCTAGGTTGCTGTTACACAAGTGATGCTCAGAATTTGAGTGATGCTAGAAGCACAAGAGCATTGCTCCAATCTTCATTTTTTACGACAAGAATATTTTACTTGAATTAGTCTATCATTACAATCAATTATATATTAAAAGATCTTCTGTATTAAAATATTTCCTTAACACAAACTAGAGATTTCCAAAATAAGTTTCATTTTTAATTTTCTTCTTCCTTTCTTTTTTTTTTTTTTTGCATGAATCTTTGGTTGAATAGTAAAAATTGGGTCTCATACATTTGAGGTCATGTGTTCCAATTTATATGAAAAAACAAAAGTAACTAACTTGTGATTATTCATACTCTTAAGAAGTGCTTGTTTTTGCAAATTTGTTTTTGAGGTGCTTAATCCATTTCTCAAAAAAATTATTTGAACTCTTACCCTATTCTAGGATTTCAAAACATCTTTAGATTGATTTTTTAATTTTTCTTTAAATCAGGTGACGACTCTATTTTCAAAAGTAAAATAGGCCAAGTATGGAAGTTTTAACTAAATTCGAAACTAATTGTAACAGAAGTTAGTATCATTAAGACAGAAAAGCTGGTCCCTCTGTTCACATTTCTACTTTCTTGCAGGACCAGTGTTTGGAATGGAATCTCCCTAGTTTGGTTTCTTCTTCTCAATAATTTGAAAAGACACAGGAGAAAAAGATGGTAATGACAAAATATCATACGAGTAAATCCATCACTACCTCGGAAATTTGTTAGAAGTTACATCTCTCCACGCAACTCAAGAGTTCAACAAGCTAACTAATATATACAGAGAAAGACGTTTTCCGTATTTGATCTAATGATAAAAGAAAATTCACTTAATATGTACAAATTATAAATTTAAATCCAACTAAACTTCGAGTTTTGTCTCTGCCTCAGCGACAACAGTGCTCTGAAGAGAGAGATAAATTTGGTCTCTTATTTTTTGACATGATAAGGTTAGTGGCCCCTTTAGGATCTGATTACTGACCTCAAATCTTTCTTCTTTGTCCTGTCATTCTGACAAAGTTAAAAGAAAAAAGTAAAAAAGAGAGCACTACATGAATTGTGGACCTAGCAGGAAGTTTGATGGAAATAATATGTAAAAGAAAGACCTTTGCATTTTCTTTATTTTTAATAATTGAGGATATAAATAACATACCTTCTTCTCTGTGCAGTAACTCCCCATTTCAGTCACACACATAAGTGAGAAATTAAGAGATATTACTTCCCTTGTGAGAACCATACACCAATCAATGGAACTTATTGGATGTGATTTGCAACCCTTCTAAGAAAAGCTCGAATTTTTGAGAGCTATTCTGGAGAAATCCTGCTGGCGATCTTGAGGCATTAACAAGCTTGGAAACGGAAATCGCAAGCAAAGAAATGGTTGACTCAGAATCAAGAAATGTTCTTTTAGCACAAAATTTGGAGGAAAGAAGCAGAGCTATTTGGGAGCTCTATTTCCTCTTGGAACAAGCACTAGAATGCATTGATTCCACCGTGGAGCAGTGGATGGAAACATTGGACAGCATGAAAGAAACTTACTCTCTAGCCAGTTTACCTCAGCATGTTGTAGAGAGCCCCGAGAATATAATGGTTGGCCATCAAAACGAATTCGAGATGATGCTGGATCAACTTACTAGAGGAGGAAGGGAACTGGAAGTTGTCTCATTTGTAGGGATGGGAGGCATCGGGAAGACATATTTGGCTACAAAACTCTATAGTGATCTAAGCATTATGTCTCGATTAATAAGAGTTGTTCAGTTCATTTTGGTGTCGCGATACACCACTTAACCTTCTAAGATATAATCGATATTTCTACAAAAAATGATTGTCACTATTGAGTGCTTTGTTAAAGAGATTAAACAAACTTTTTTGTACTACACAAGACAAAACAAGTGCATGATACTACACAAGACAAAACAAGTGCATGACAGACTTCGGATCTTGGGCTTGACATTGTTAAAGGGTAAGAAGTAAGTCTTAAATTAAAGGTTGGACACTGTATTTTAGTTTAATTAATCAAGTAGATGAGTGTTTTTAAGACTGTCAATAGTTCAGGAATGAGTAATAATTTGTGTCAAGTTTAAGGGTATTTTTAATAGTTTTCTCAATTATTTATTATCAATCAATATAGTACAATAATTTAATCATAAAAAAATCAAGTAAATTATATTAAAAAATTACATCATACAAGTATATTAGTAGAGTGTCATGATCTTATATTATTATGCATAACTCCTTATTTTACATTCAAAGATTAAGAGAAACAAAGTAGTAAAAAAAATATCTAATAGTTTTTTTGTACGTAGAATAGTGTACAATACAATAACTATACAAAGGGACCAGGTCCCTTAGAGCACTAAAATCAGAAACTAAAAGAAGACAAACAACACGAAACTGAACTCAAAGATTTAACGTGAAAAAACTTCTTGCTCAAGAGAGGAACAACTACGACCTATCCAACTGGATTAAACACAAACCCAGATTCACTAATAGCAAAGTTGACAAATACAATACACACGATTTATTTGACACACCTCTCACCATTTCAACTTGCAACATAGTCAAACAATGAGCAACAACATCCACACACTAGTCTACACTCTCACCACCCTGATGAAGCTAGACTAATACACCACAACACCTCTTAGCTCTCACTGCCAACGAGGTATACTAAACACTCACTTCGACTAAAAAGAGATCAACAAGCCTTTATAGATTAGGAGTGATCTTACAATTTACAACATACTACAACTACATACGTAAAAGGAAACTGCAAGACATCTTCTAACAGGTTCCTCAACCGCTAGTAGTTGTATCTTCACAAGGAGCCAAGAGAGAGCTTTTTGGAGAAGAACAAAATATTTGTTATGCATATGAATCCAAAAATATGGGGAGTTTCTCTAACCGACAATCATCATTATAAGCTTCGTGATGATATAATGCCTTGCTCATGTTGCCAGAGCTGTCTCATACCTTGCTAGAGTAAATGACAAACTTAACAACTTATAGATCCTTCTAATAGCTAGGCCTTCTCAGAGGCAAGTGAGAAGTTGTACAAATTGGTGCGATCCTATCCTACGTTGGCTATATAGTTCATGAGGTGGAGTTATTTATACTCTTACCATATCAATGCTTAACACTACTCCCAAGATATGATTTATTATGCTCATAACTTTAGAGTGGATTTACTCTACTAGCTTATTTAATCTCTTTGGAACTTAGCTCAACATTAACTTTTCTCAACTTGTCATGTCTCTTTAAAGATTTCAGTCTCAATCTAGTGTATGCATAAAACATAAGTATATTTCTCAACTGAATTTCAAAATAGGGGTTAAAGGTACTCCCACACCCCTAAAAAATGTTTGACTGTCTTCTTGCTCATCGCATGTTCAAGATACGAATTGGAATACTCTTCTAATTCAACCCAATGCATAAATTTAGTAAACATCATGATATAATTAGGGTTCATGTAAATGCAAGTATGATTTCATGGTTTCACAACTCAACTCAATAATATAACAATTTAATACAACAATTCACTTTAATAAAAGATAACACAGGTATATAAATAAAGAGCTTTCACCCAAAACAAAGATAAGGGATTTAAACTGAACCCTTAGTTTAATTGGGTAGAAAGAAGGAATAAATTGATACTAGGACAGACTTAATTCAACTTTTCAGAAGCTTTATATACCTGGAGCATGAAAATTTCTTGAAGAATTGAGAGACGTGCTCAAACTCTAGCCCTTCACCTTTTCTCCCTATCTCAATTCTTAGAAAACTTTATGTATTTTTATGAGAAAACAAGAGTAGGTTACTATTATGGGGCGAACTTTTATCTCAAAACGACGGGGTTTAAGTTTAGAAAGGGTGAAAAAAGACAGAAATGCCCCTCGCTTAAAACTAAAAAACGGGCAAAGGGAAGGAACAGGTCTGCCATGCGAACTGATTCCATCTTGGTTCATTTTTTTCCAAAAGTTTCCCGGATGAAAACTTGAATTGAAATTGGTCAAGTTTACGGTACGGACTTGGCGCGTACTCTTTTGGTTGCCCAATTCTTCCCAAAAAATCCACGTATAAGAATTCTACCCAACGCGGACCTGGTTCACCCTAATACATTTTAGAATTATTTTCTTGATTTTAGGTCCGATCTTAGGTAGGACAACTTAGGGTGCTATAATGACTATCCACAATCTGTTGAGAATTCCGTCAAGCAAATTCAGCAGGACATTCAAGACAACTATGAAGGTTCTGTTGAGGTCCATAAATGTGATACTTTGTAAGACATCTGCTTCCTTGATTTACTTTGTTATAATTTTGGCTTGTATTTGTGCTTCCAAATTATATATACCAAGGGTAGAGCTTGTTTGGTCAAGAATATTTTACTTGAATCAGTCTATCATTACAATCAATTATATAGTAAAAATCTTCAGTAAAAATAATATATTTCCTTGACACAAACTAGAGATTTCCAAAATAACTCATTCTCCTTTTTTTGCTACAGCGAGTGTTGTCATGATGGTGCCTACCTTTATCCCCCGATAGACAAGCCAACCCGTAATCCGAACTGCCAGTAACGGGTGTGAGGACAGAAAATAATCCAAACAGATAGCAACTACTAATCTAACCAAAATAAAGACAGAACGAATACATATAGATACAATGCAACCACAAAACACCCCTCCTAGAATCTGGAACCACAAAACACCCCTCCCAGAACCTGGAAGTCGCCTGTACAGGGCTACTATAGACACAATACAACACACTAAGTCACAAGGTCTATATATATAAATGTACAAACCAAAACAATATACACGGCAAGTCTCTGAAAGAAAAAGACAACCACAAATGTAGATGAAGACTAGAAGGATCCTAAAAAGTCCAATGCTCACCACTAGTCGCCAGAATAACGATAATCATAGGATGAATCAACGTTGTTGGATTGTGCTGGGTCCTGCATCACGAAGCAGATGCACAAGTGTAGAGTGAGTACCAGAAACAAGGTACCTAGTAGGCATCATAGGCCGACTAAGTAAGAACAGTAAATAAAACAGGGATAAGCGAGAATATAACTCCATCAGTAACTAACTACAAAAACTGGGTAAGTGCACGCGAATGTGAATGTAACCAGAAGCTAAGTAGTGGTGTAGTAATGTATGCGGATGTAAGGCCCTATAGTCTATGCATGTACACCAACCGGGCCCCCATAAACCTGGAAGGTAAACCCATGTACAAGAGTAGGGTGAGGGAAGGTATGTTGGGGTAAGGTTTAATAGCTTCAGGTATCAATGAACTCATAACCCAATAATGTGCATGTAACCATAATTTCGATAGAGCAACCCGACCTGGCCTTTAACCAAGACTGTATACTGCGACCTAGCCTCAAACCCAGGCTACGTCCTGGCCTCTAACCTAATTGTGACCTTGCCTTTAACCTAGGCTATAATCCCGCCATGGACTCTAACTTTGGATAAGGTTAGACGTGGCAAATGGTCTGACCTGTCCCTTAGGTCTCAAACTAATCCAGCATGCCCTCCATCAATATCGCCTTGAATGATATAACCTCTGACTAGATAGCCTCAAACTATATAGCCTTAAGCTATGTAGCCTCAAACTAGGTAATCTCAACTAGGGGTATATAAAATATAATTGATCCTTGTTTATCAATCTCCTAGTGGGAGGATATACGACCCAACATGGAAAAATGCTTGACCCTTAGACTATACGAGACTTTACTCTAGCTATAATGTGACTCGTCGGTCACTTTTATATCCAACAGAGTTTAGTGCATCATAGGAATATGTCTAGGAAGCACGACAGTCGAGTAATAATCAAGTCCTTATTTTATTATGGCCTATTTAAGGCTCAACTCTACCAGACTCGAGTCTGCTATTCCAATCTAAGAGGATTTACCTCTCTCAAGTCACATCGAAAGAATATACAGTAATCTGTGGTCCTAAACAACACAGGTCTGGGGCATCAGCCTAAGCCTAGACTAAGCCCAATAATCATCAGATAATCAGAAGTACAACAGGTAATTAGTACACGGTCGTAAGTAATCTCGGCATGTCAACTAGATACCCTATCGGCCCCATATGCCAGCTAATGCAAATAATTCTCACATATATGGCCTCAAACTAACTTCCTGCCAGTATTCATGCTATCCAGACAAGATTCACATATTCAATTCAGTCTAGAAGATGAGATGATGAATCACTCATTAGGCGCTTTTCCTTTCCGAATGGCCTCAAAATGTTGTCAGGGTTTCAAAAACAGGATCACAACATCAATAAAGTTATTTCGACACTAAAATCGCAAGAAATGGGCATTGACAGATTTTGGAGCTAAAAAGCGAGAAAATGGGGCCCGCACCCAAATTCTCATAACAAACCCTGTACAATGATTGTTTCGGCTACCCGAGCCTATACCTTAAATTATGGCTCAATCTGATACTCAAAATGATCTTAAACAACCCAAATGCAATACAACATTTCTTTTCAGAAAACAAATAGGCGGTAGGTTCTATAGCAATTTTACCTCAAATGCATCCCAACCGAAAATAATTTCCAACAGTTCCACGTCGTTCTCCTCAAAGTTCCACACAAGTTAGCCTTTTGAATCACCTGATTCGGCCCCAAGATGATCAATTTATCATTGTATAAAGCTTTGCTCCTTTTATGTTCGAAGTCTGGAAATATATCATATATATGCGGCCTCAATTTACTCTCTGTGATCGCAGTGAACAGTACCCCATGATCGCAGAGTACAACCTAAATAACCTCCGAGAACATGAGAGGTCCCCCACGGTCGCGGAGTATTAGCCACCTGGCCTCTGTGAACGCGGCCTACTGGTCCGTGATTGCGAAGTGGTAGGTAGCTGACCTTCGCAAACGCAACTCAGGGCCCCGCAATCGGAGAACACTGTGGCTGCACTATATATCAGCCAAAGTCCAATTTCCAATGGAGTGTTCGGAACTTGTTCGGAACCCCGTGCACGCAAACGAACTATGCAACCACACCAAATTCGACGTTTTGGATCCAATGGTGCAGTCAAAATTCTCATACGAGGTTGTTACAAATAAATATGGGTCCCACTTCCCAATTTCATAATTACTCAATTTCCATCTAGGGGCCTAAAATAAATCCGAAAGCCTCGAAAATTGAACGGAAGATCATTCTAGACCAAACTCGGCATTTCAAAGCTAATCACACTATCAAAATTTTCATTCGGGCACATTTTCCAAGAATGTTGACCAAAGTCAACTATTGGCTAGTTTCAAAGCCTAAAATGCAAAATTCGATACAAACTCACACCGAAAATCTTGGTACTTGAGCCGATTACGTTTCTAGCCTAATTTGGTCATTCCGGAGCTGAAGGAATTGTCAAAATTCTGTTCTGATGCCGTTTACCTATACTTCACTTCCAAACCCACTTTTCAAGCTTTAACAAGCCTTCCAATATGAAAAATTGCACAACTTCTAAATGAACAACCAAGCGATCGAACTATCAGTGCCAACAGGTCATAAGTGATTTGAGGTCACTATAGGAATGCCCTAACCGACGAAAAGATACTAAAACCTAGAAATGACCTAGAGGGTCATTACAAGTGTTGATGACCTTAAGAAGTTCCGTGGATTAGTCAAAATGTTTTGATTTGCTTGTAACAACATTTTGCAAATTTGTTTTTGAGGTGCTTAATCCATTTGTCAAAAAAAATATTTGAACTCTTACCCTACTCTAGGTTTTCAAAACTTCTTTAGATTGATTTCCTAGTTTTTTCTTTAAATCAGGTGACGATTCTATTTTCAAAAGTAAAATAGGCCAAGTATGGAAGTTTTGGCTAAAGTCGAAACTGATCGTAACAGAAGTTAGTATGATTGAGTTGTTGTGAACAACTATAAGATAGTACCCTTTTTTGCTATGTGTTACCCACATGGTTCTGTCTTTAAGACAGAAAAGCTGGTCCCTCTGTTCACATTTCTACTTTCTTGCGGGTTTGCGGCACCATTGAACGATCAGTGTTTGGTTTCCTTATCAATAATTTGAAAAGACACGGGAGAAGAAGATGGAAACGACAGAAGATCATACGCGTAAATCCATCACTCCTTCGGAAATTTGGTAGAAGTTATATCTCGTCCATGGACAAGACGTAACTCAAGAGTTCAACAAGCTAATTCATATACACAGAGAAAGACGTTTTCCATATTTGATCTGATGATAAAAGAAAATACACTTAATATGTACAAAGTATAAATTTAAATTCGACTAAACTTTCGAACTCATAAACTTCAAGTCTTGTCTCTGCGCGGCAACAGTGATTTGAAGAGAAAGATAAATTTGGTCTATTATTTTATTACATGACAAGGTTAGTGGCCCCTTTAGGATCTGATTAGTGACCTCAAATCTTTCTACTTTATCCTGTCCTTTTGACCAAGTCAAAGGGAAAAGAAAAGAGCACTACATGGAAATTTGATGGAAATAATATGTAAAAGAAAGACCTTTGTGTTATAAAATTGAATCTCAAATTAACTAGAATTTAAGGCGGAACAACAAAAACAAAAGAAGAGGAAGAGGAGATTTCTCAAATATGT